>JAPPVO010004269.1:0-31942 GCA_030407325.1 Camellia japonica | reverse complement strand
AAGGAGACAATGATCATCGAAGGACTTGACGCCCGGGATGAGGACGAGCTGGTCAGGGGAGAACCAGTGGAGGAGCTCGTTGAGGTCCCTATTGACCCCACCAACCCATTGAAAACTGCTAAGATCGGCAGCCAACTATCCCCCCAAGCGAAATCCGATCTTACTGCCCTTTTGACCGAGCACAAATGACGTCTTTGCTTGGACCCATTCAGACATGCCAGGCATTGACCCCGCCTTCATAACTCACCGCCTCAGCATCGAACCTCATTTCCGACCTTAGACAAAAGCAGCGTATTTTCCACCCAGAGCGCAACAATCTCATAGCCGCAGAAGTTGACAAACTCCTTGAGGCTCAGTTCATCCGAAATGTGGACTATCCTAAGTGGCTGTCCAATGTGGTCTGGTCCGCAAGAACAATGGCAAGTGGCGACTCTGCGTCGATTACTCTGACCTGAACCGAGCTTGCCCCAAAGATAGCTATCCACTCCCCCGCCATAGATCTGCTGGTCGACGCCACGGCCGGTCACCAAATGCTCAGTTCATGGATGCTTTCTCTGGGTACAACCAAATCATGATGCACCCATCCGATCGGGAACACACATCCTTCAATACCGACCGAGGTACTTACCACTACTGTGTAATGCCGTTCGGACTCAAGAATGCGGGGGCCACCTATCAACGGTTAGTCAATGCTGTTTTCCAAGATCAGATCGGTCGGAACATGGAAGTGTATGTGGACGACATGCTAGTCAAGAGCAAACTCTCCGTTGACCATCTGACTGACCTACCGGAGACCTTTGCCACCCTTCGCAAGTATCAGATGAAGCTCAACCCCGAGAAGTGCGCCTTCGGTGTAGGATCTGGAAAGTTCTTGGGTTTTATGGTCAGTCAGCGCGGCATCGAAGCCAATCCCGAGAAAGATCAAGGCCTTGATTGAGATGCAGTCACCCAAAACTGTCAAAGAAGTTCAAAGACTCACTGGCAGAGTGGCGGCTCTCAACCGCTTCATTTCCCGCGCCACAGATAAGTGCCTACCATTCTTCAAAGTCCTTCAGACTTTTGAATGGACAACTGAATCCGAAGAGGCTTTTCAGCAGTTAAAGCAATGTATGGCTAATCCCCCCTTCTTTCACAAGCAACACGGGCGAGCCCCTCTTCCTCTACTTAGCAGTATCGAACACCGCCGTCAGTGCAGCTCTTATCAGGGAAGACGGCTCGGTCCAGCGGCCGGTCTACTACATCAGTCGAGCTCTCAGGGGAGCAGAGCAGAATTACCCATTGCTAGAAAAGTTGTCCTTGGCTTTGGTCACCGCCTCCAGACGACTTCGTCCTTACTTCCAGGCCCATTCTATAGTGGTCCTCACCGACCAACCCCTGAAGAAGGTCATGCAGCAGCCAGAGCTTTCTGGCCGACTTATGCAGTGGTCAGTGGAACTCAGCCAGTTTGACATCTCCTACCGTCCTCGCACAGTAATCAAGGGACAGGCCATAGCCGACTTCATCTTGGAATTCACCAACCCTACCCCAACACTACCTCCCCGCCCCACCGACCCCTGCTGACCCAGAAGACCCCCATTCTTGGACTCTCAACGTCGACGGGTCATCCCGCAGGGAAGGTAGTGGGGCTGGCCTCATCCTCACCTCCCGGAGGGTGGTTATTTCAAATGTGCTCTCCGTCTCTTGTTTAGGCCAGCAACAACGAGGCCGAATATGAAGCATTATAGCAGGACTCCGTCTGGCCAAGGATATTGGTGTCAGCCACATCCGAGTGTTCAGTGACTCACAGCTCGTCGTCGGTCAGATTACGGGGGAATTCGATGCCAAGGATGGCACAATGCGGGCCTACAGGGACATGGCACTCCCTCTTGTTCGCCTCTTCAATACTTTCCAGATCAAGCACATACCTCGGATGGAAAACTCCAAAGCTGATGAGATGGCTCAGTTGGCCTCTGCAGATCAGTCTGACCTCAGCCATGGAGTCCGCCTCGAATACCTAACTCACCCGGCTATCTCACCCGACCCGCACGAGGTGCAGTTCCTTCAAAATGAACCCATCCCCTGGGCATCCGACATCACCCTATTTTTGACAACGGGGGAACTCCCAAATGACCAACAGCAAGCCGCCAAGGTTAGGGCTCAGTCGTCTAACTACGTCTTGGTCAATGGCGTCTTGTACAAACAAGGTTTTTCCCGACCATATCTGCGATGCCTCAACTCAACCCAAGCAACCTATGTGATGCAAGAAATCCATGAGGGAATTTGTGGCAATCATTCAGGCGGCAGGTCTTTGGCCCACAAAATACTCCGTACTGGTTATTTCTGGCCGACTCTCAATCAAGACGCTACTGATTTTGTCCTCAAATGCGATAAGTGTCAGCGTTTTGCCAACATCCCCCATGCTCCTTCCACTGAACTGATTACGCTCTGCAGCCCGTACCCGTTCGCAAAGTGGGGGATCGACTTAATTGGTCCACTTCCCACCGGCCGAGGCCAGACCAAGTTCGCGGTTATTGCCATTGATTACTTCACCAAGTGGGTCGAGGCAGAACCCCTTGCCACCATCACCGAACGGAACACAACCAAGTTCATCTGGCAGTCAATCGTTTGCAGATTTGGCATCCCTCAGGCCATCGTGTCAGACAACGGCAAGCAATTCGACAACGCCAGATACAGAAAGTTTTGCGCAGACCTCCAGATCCAACCATGTTTCTCCTCCCCGGTCATCCCAAGCCAACGGCCAAAGTTGAGGTCACCAATCGTTCTCTTCTGAAGATCATCAAGGCTAAGCTGCTGCTAAGGGACTCTGGGCCGAAGAACTACCAAATGTACTCTGGGCCTACCAACTACAGCTCGGACTCCCACCGGGGAAACCCCTTTCCGCCTAATACGGCGCTGAGGCGGTTATTCCAGTGGAAGTCGGTCTGCCAACCCCAAGTTTTACATCCGGATCCAGCACTCACTGACGAGCTCCGCCGAGCCGACCTAGACCTAATTCAAGAACTCAGGGAGACCACTGCTGTCAGACTGGCCTCATACCAACAAAAAATGAGAACACATTACAACCACAAGGTCTGACCAAGGGAGTTTGTTGTTGGGGACCTAGTGTTGAGAGAAGCAACCCTTGCCACCAAGAATCCGACTGAGGGTAAATTGGCAGCCAAATGGGAGGGACCTTACATTGTGAAGGCCAGACCACGTCCAGGCACTTACCGGCTTCAGGATCTGGAAGGACGAGACCTCCTACACCCCTGGAACGCCGAACACTTGAAACGTTATTTTCAATAAACTACTGCTTTTGAGTTGCCAGTTATTGTATTTTTTTTCGAGAAGTAACACGCTTGAACATTCCTGTCATCCTTTTTGTGCAAAATAATTTCTTGACATTTATATCTCTCAGTCATGTATATGGTGTCTCAATGACGTTTTATGTTCCAGAAAGCCTCAACCAGACTGAGCACTTCAAAAGCCTCGGCCAGACCGAGCACTTCAAAAGCCTCGGCCAGACCGAGCACTTCAAAAGCCTCCGTCAGACCGAGCACTTCCAAAGCCTCAGCCAGACCGAGCACTTCAAAAGCCTCAGCCAGACTGAGCACCAAAGGCCTCGGCCAGACCGAGCACTCCAAAAGCCTCGCCCAGACCGAGCACTTCAAAAGCCTCAGCCAGACTGAGCACCAAAAGCCTCGCCAGACCGAGCACTTCAAAAGCCTCAGCCAGACTGAGCACCAAAAGCCTCGCCAGACCGAGCACTTCAAAAGCCTCGGCCAGACTGAGCACCAAAAGCTTCGGCCAGACCGAGCACTCCAAAAGCATCGCCCAGACCGAGCACTTCAAAAGCCTCAGCCAGACTGAGCACCAAAAGCCTCGGCCAGACCGAGCACTTCAAAAGCCTCAGCCAGACTAAGCACCAAAAGCCTCAGCCAGACTGAGCACCAAAAGCCTCGGCCAGACCGAGCACTTCAAAAGCCTCGGCCAGACCAAGCACTTCCAAAGCCTCAGCTAGGCTGAGCACCAAAAGCCTCGGCCAAACCGAGCACTCCAAAAGCATCGCCCAGACCGAGCACTTCAAAAGCCTCAGCCAGACTGAGCACCAAAAGCCTCGGCCAGACCGAGCACTTCAAAAGCCTGAGCCAGACTGAGCACCAAAAGCCTGAGCCAGACTGAGCGCCAAAAGCCTCGGCCAGACCGAGCACTTCAAAAGCCTCAGCCAGACTGAGCACCAAAAGCCTCGGCCAGACCGAGCACTTCCAAAGCCTCAGCCAGACGGCGCACTTCCAAAGCCCCAGCCAGACTGAGCACTTCCAAAGCCGCAGCCAGACTGCGCACTTCCAAAGCCCCAGCCAGACTGAGTACTTTCAAAGCCTCAGCCAGACTGAGCACTTCCAAAGCCCCAGCCAGACTGAGCACTTCCAAAGCCCTCAGCCATGACCGAGCACTCCAAAAGACTCAACCAGACTGAATGCCACCAATGCAGGTCCAGAATGCCTTACTTACAACCTCAATTCCACCATCAGTGACACTCCATAATTATATCCTTAATAAGACCTACAATGCGCATCAAGGAGTTCCCTACTTTCCTTTGACAGCCACAATTCCAGATCAAAGTTTTTACACCACCCTTTACTTAGTCAAATTCCCAAGATGTTTTCATATGTTTCATTTACTAATCAGATTATTTCCTCCACCATCCAGCATGAATTTTTATACAAGTCCCATGTCATACTTTGCATTGACGATTTATCCAAGTCCAACTTTACTCTACATTAAGGAGTCCTTTACTTTACTTTGCATTCAACTCTTATACAAGTCCTATTTCAACATTACTTTGAACTTCACTGAATTTTCATACAACTCCAATTTTGCTCTGCATTAAGTTTTTATCTAATTCAGCCCCACTCCCCCTTTAAGTTTTTATACAAGTCCAGTCTCATTATGCATAAAGGAGCTTTTAACATTACTCAACATTGGATTTTTATTATACCTCTGTATGACTTATACATAAGCAAACACAATCGAATCATAGAAACTCAAAGGAAATTTTATTTATTCAGAAATATGTACATCAGTCCACTACAATACTTCAAAAAAAAAAAAAAACAGTTACAATGTGTATACAAAGACAAAACAAAACACTACTTCAATTCACTCCTCCTCCTCGCTGGAGACCAGATCTGCTTCTTCAATTCCTTCATCCAGGGGAGTTTGGGCCACGTCATCCTCCCCATTTGTGACACTACTCAGGTCAAGCTCTGGGAACAACTCCTCAGCCCTACGCTTGAACATCTTCCACCCGCTGTCCAGTACTCGGCCATTTCGTGCTTATAGAAGTCTAATTGTTGGAAGCTTTCAATGACTTCAGCCTCAGATCTCCCCCAGCAGTCGCCCTTGATGGGCCAGCCCCCCAGACTCCTCCCTAGCCAAGCTGGCGGCGACCGCAGCATCAACCGCTATCTAAAATTCAGGCGATCCTTTGAATTGATCAACTGCTGCAATGTACAGATCGGGGTAGGCAGCCCTTTCAGAGGCTGCCTTCAACCTTTCTTCATCTAGCTCTTTCTGTAGGATCGCCTTCTCAGAAGAAGCTTTGGCCCTCTCAGCTTCCAACTCCTTTTGCAGAGCCTCCCTCTCAACAGTCGCCCTTCCTTTCTCTGCCTCTAACTCTTTACGCAGATTTTCCCTCTGCTCCATTGCTTTGGCACGCTCGCCCTCCAGCTCCTTTTGCAGAACGTCCACCTTCACGTCCGCCTCATCCTTCTGCCTGACCAACTCTTCATTGTTGATCATCGTTTCTTCGTGGCGTTCGACTGCGACGGCGCAAGCCTTCTGGGCCTCCTCCACCTTCTTCCGCTCGCCAGCCAGTTGGAACTCGAACGACACAACCTGACGGCGTGTGTTCTCCAACTCCACCTGGGCCGCTTGCAGATCGGCGTGAGCACTCTCCCAGCCTGCACTCGCCTTCCTCAACTTTGTGAGCTCAGTCTTAGTTTCCTCCGCCTTTAGTTTGGCAGCCACCGCCTTCCTCAGAAGGGCCCGTGCCAAGGTGGTTACCTCCATTTGAGCGGAGCATAACCCCTCAGCAGGTCGGCCTCACTGAATTTGGACGCCGAGCGCAGAGCCGACTCCTCCACAATCTTCACCAGGCGGTCTGCTCCTGCCCTGGCTGGCCCCTCTTCTCCTTCCAACCGCCCAGCCACCGTACGGGCGTGATACATTGCTGTGGCAAGACTAACTCCTCCTTTCTGGGGACCAGAGCTCTTTTGGGTCTGTTGCCCCACACTTGGCTCTGCGCCAGTTACCCCAACTCCCACTTGTACTGATGGGCCAACCTCCACAACCTCCAACCTTGAAGTAACCCCCACCACTTCTGGGGCATCTTTGACCACAGAGGTCTCCACCATACCTGGAGCGACCTTGGCCTTTTTGGACCCAGGCTCCTCTGCACCCTCATCTGGGGCACTCCTCTTCTTTTTCTTCTTCTTCAGAGCTTCCCCCTCCCTCTTGGCTTGTTCTTTCATAGGATCGACTGGGGGTGGTCGTGGCTCAAAACTGCCTAAGTCCTTCCCCCCCAGTGGCCTTGGGCGCGGTCGGATCCTCTCCCGTGCGATCGGTTGAGCCGGTCGGCCTTCTTGCACCTCCTTAAATTTTTTGGCTTTGGCTAGGATGGCCCGATCCTCTGCCTCTTGAGCTGCCCTCCTCGCCTCCAACTCTGCTTGGTCGAGGTCCGCACCGATCGGCAATGGCCCCAATCCTTCCTCAAACAACGCCGACGGCTAAACAAGCTCGTCCCATTTGACCTTCCCTCTCTCCCTCCACTCCTTCACCTTCTTCACCCTCTCCTCTGCCGCTGCCCCCAGTCTCGCCTTCATCGACCTGATGGGCACCTTCCAGATGGTGCGAACCCCAGGCCCCCCATTGGCAGACACATAGAACCATCTTGGTCGCCACCCCTTTATTGACGACGGTAGACCCGCCACCAACCCCTTCCCCATTGCTGCCTGCAAGGTGACCCATGTCTCTTGTTGTCCTAAGGCCTTATAGCAGGCGAAAAATCCATCCGCTGTCATGGCCTGCCCTCCATTTGCCTTCGGCCATACACATGCGCAAGATAGCAAAATCTTCCACGCATTAGGCATTAGTTGCCCTGGTGCTACCTCCAAGCGGTTGAGCACGTCCACCATGATTTGCGGCAGTGGCAGCCTCAGTCCACCCTTTAGAGCTTCCTCATAGAGGGAAAACTCTCCTGGCCTAGCGTCAGACGGCCTTTCCGTCGATGTCGGCAACGATAGCTCCACCTCAGCAGGGATCTGGTACTTTTCACGGATCACCTCCAACTTCGCCGCCATAATCGTGGACTTGTCAGCCTTCGTGTGCCAGTGGTCTGGTTTCACCTGGATGATTGGCTTTGGCGCTGCTACCATGGTGGAACCATGGGATCGCACCACCGGCTCCCCCACCCTCTCTGACCTATATTGTACCGCTAGCTCCTCAGCATCGTCGTCTCCAAGGGGGTCTACCCTCACATTCACAGCTCCTTCTTGTGCCATTTCTAGGGTATGTTTACGAATCGCTTCTGATGCAGGAGCAAGAAAATTGAAGAAATGTTGCAAAGGGGTATCGTAAGCGACAAATGAAGCAAGACTTGGAATATTTTGATTTTTTGTAAACAAGTAAGTGAATCTCACAACGCCAAAAGCCCACGGTTTGCCCGTATTCCAAGGATCCCAATTAATTTTTGCCAGTTTGAAAACTTTTCAAATCATCCGCCAAAACTGTCTTTTCAACCCCACAATGACCTATCGTTTCACTTTTACTCCAACGCCTCACTTACCCCCCACGATAGCGCCACGTGTATGGCTGCGATGCACTGCCCCAACAACTCCCCCTGTCTTTTCCACTTCAAATCCTCATTTCACACGCCGCCTCTTAAGCCCTGCGCCCCTTCGCTCGTCCTTCACGCGGTCGGCACTCCTCGCGGTCGGCCCTCCCACTCGGCTCCCCTCGCGGTCGGCCCTTCCACTCGGCTCCCCTCGCGGTCGGCATTCCTCGCGGTCGGCCCTCCCACTCGGCTCCCCTCGCGGTCGGCACTTCTCGCGGTCGACCCCCCCACTCGGCTCCCCTCGCGGTCAGACCCTTTCCCGCTCGGTCCGCTAACTCGACCCCCCGTCAGCCGGGCACATCTTCCTGATTACTATTCCCTTCGTTGGACTGAAGCTGTACTCGGGAATAGGGGACTACTGACATGGCCAGGCCCATAAAGGCCACAGCCCACAACGAACAAACCCAAGCCCACTATTCGGACCCCATTGCATAACCCGGTTAATAAAGTCCATAACAGCTGGAGGCCAACTGGACATGAAGGGCCAATGGCATTCGGACACATGGCAGGTGCAGAACAGGCCACGTCAGCAGACAAAGATCTGCAAAGTTATTGCTACAATACATCACCATTAATGCAGCCCATCACAGCATTTATTACGACAACACCTCCCCGTCGGAACAGCGCCCCCCTTACCCTGTACAATGCTAGCTACAACACAGGCTTTCGGCAGGAGGGGCACGTCGGAAGGGACAGTGAAATGATTACTAAAGGATATAAGCAAGCATCGAAGACAAGAAGAAGGTTAAGCTTTTCTATCTCCAATCCCTCTCTACATACTCCATCTCTTTTACTACCTGCTAACTTGCTCGTCGGAGGGTTCACTGGGGGACTACCCCGTTCCCCATTGAACTTACTTGCAGGTCATCTGGTGGGCTTTGCCATTCGGACGTGGGCTCGAGGAGCTTGGATCGGTCCAGCCCATCCACCGGAAACGAATTGCATCATCAGTTCACTTTTGACTTTCTTCAACAATTTCTTAAAATGTGTTTTGACTAAATCCGCCCAGTTTTGTCTTTTGGGCCAATAGTGGGGCTCGTTAAGATGATTTGGATTTTTTTTTTTATAAAGATAATCATCAATAAGTCCTATCAATTGGATTTATTTACTTGTAAGTCCTTCATGAAAATCCATAGATGCATAAGTCATGTGAATGAAAAATTTATAAGTATAACTAATTCACTTTTGTTTTTGTTTATATGTGTAGTTCTGAGTTTTATTGGTTGGATTAATAAATTTATCAATGTAGCTGAGTTTATGTATTAGTAGGACTTTTTGGTAATTAAGTCAAATCCCAATACCGAATCATAACTACCTCTTCCTTTTTCATCTCTATATATGTAAATCATCTATAAAAGATAAAAATAAATTAAATTAATCTGATAGTCATATCCACAAGATTTCAACATATTTGTCATTAAAAAAAAATTAATGACATATTTTTAAAATCATACTTACCATACATGTTTTTTAAAACAAAAATGATTTAGACCACTAAAAAAAGACCTCTAATGCATCTCTAATTTGTCTTTTTCTTCTCTCTTTTTTGTCTTTTACTTCACTGTTTTTTATTTATTTATTTATTTTTATTTTTTATGGTTGGACAGCTCATTAGAGCTGCACTGTTGCAGCTCTAATTAGAGCTCTGGAGCATGACCTTTTTAAAAAACAAATATCATGAAATCGTGTCATTAATGAATTTAATATTTTTCATGAATGATTAATACACATGAAAGTAAAAATTAATATTCTCCAATCATCTTAACGAGCCTTGTTACGGACCTAGAAAAAGAACTGGACGAATCCAGGGATGAGATTAGACCCTTCTTTAAACTGTTAAAAGGAGAACTTTTTTTTTTTTTTTTTTTTGAATGTGGTAAAATCCATTAAGGAGAAGCCAAACGGCACTTACAAAAGACTTCATGCCACAACAGATAGAGCTTACACTAATCAAAGGAAAAATGAGAAAATAAGCACACAGGTAAAGCTAAAATAGCATCAAAGACATGATCAAACACGATCCTAACCCGTACTGCAACGCAGAAGCGATCATAAGAGATCAACACTAGGGCTAGTCAGAGATACCACAAAAGCATACACCCCAGAGAGGGTAAGCTACCAATGAACACAGTCATGGAGTCCAAATAACACAAACAAACTGAAAAAACAAACTGACTGAAAAAAATAAAAAGAAAATAAAGCTCAAAAAAATGAAACCGAAGCCGTCGATCTGGAGGGTGGAAGCTATCAGATCTGGTGGAGGATGGCCGTGGCGTGGAGACGGTGGCTTCAGCGGCGAGAGAAGGAGAATGGTAGTATAGATCTGGAGGAGGGAGGGAGTTAGCAGATCTGGTGGAGGAACGACAGCAAGAAATGGCGAAGGGTTGTAGAACCGGCGGCGAGAAACGGCAGATCGTGCTCCGGCATGAAGGGAAACTCAAAAAAACCACCCGAATGGGAAAGAAACACCTCAAAAAGAGGGAGAGATTGGAAAGACAGAGCTCCCAAAGATTATATTGCAGAAAATAGAAGAGAAAAAAGGGGGGGAGAGAGGAGGGAGGTGGCCGAAGGGAGGCCGGAACCCCCCTCCCCCTCTCAAGTGGCACACTCTGAAAAAACCCTAAGGGAGAACTTATTTGGATTGAGTCCCCAATTCTTCTTTGTAAACAAGAATTTTAATAATTACTCTTAATATTTCAGTAATATATAAATAAATAAAAAACAATATTTAAAAAATTAAAGAGCTGTCTAGTTTTTAGAAATTATATACATGGTCATAACCTTTACGCTGTGTTTGGTAGGGGGATTTGAGGAGGGATTTGGAAAGGGAAATGGAAAAGGTGTGTGAAACTAGGTGAAATATAAGTATGTTTTATTCACATTTCACCTACCTTTTTCATTTTCTTTTTCAAATCCCTCCTCAAATCCCTCAACCAAACACAGCATTAATGAGTTGATTCATCAGAAATTGAACAATACAAAAATAAATGAACAACATTCATGTATGTGTGACGAATTTACAAGTAGAGTTTATTTTAAAATTAAAAGACTTTTTATTGAACTGATTTATAACCTGGAACACTAGTGTACGGGAAAAATATACCTTCTCGTATAATCCTGTTGATCAAGTCTGCGTTCCTCTGTACGACGTCGCTTTGTCACCTGAAAACACAAACGTGAGCTGGCCGGCGGGTGTGTGCCGGAAACCTCTCCGATGCCTAAGTCAGAAAGCAAGACAAGTAGGCAAAAGCTCAATGTAATCAGGGAGCAAAAGTTGTGTTACCTCTCCATAGGTGATGTTGTGAGCTTATATAGGTTCCGCGTGGCACAATCCTAGTAGGACTTTTACTCCTCTATTCAGAGTCCTCCTAGGAATAGGACTTTTACTCCTCCATTCAGAGTCCTCCTAGGAATCATACTCCTGAAAGATAATGCTTATCCTTCAACACCCCCCTCACTGCTTAAACCAAGTGAGATGGTTTTACCATGACCGAACTCCAACATGACCGAAGTAAACATGACTGTAGTTAGCCGCAGAATAGGCCGAACTATCGTTAGTTCGGCTTTCCTCCCACTGTACTTACTTCGGCTTCTCATGCGCGACCCATGGCATGGCTAAACCGGACTAACAACTAGCTAGGTCCGATCGAGCTAGTCATGCTATGCCGCAACGGACTAACTTTGAATGTGGCCATCTGGCAACCGAACTAACCGTAGTACTCTTCTGGACTGAGATAACATTAGGCACTTCTGGGACCGGACCAACTTCAAGTCCTTCTACGACCGGACTAACTTCAAGGCTCTCTTGGACCGGTCTAACTTCAAGGCTTCTACCGCGCTATCCAGAGCGAAGCCTACCAAGAGAAGCCATTACCTCGGCTCCGATTGCCATGGCCGAGATAACTATTTCTACTCCGGTTGGTAACTTATAATTACGTTTGGACCGAGGTAAACTTGAAGAATTCCCTTCCATACTTGGACCGAACTAACACTTGGACCGCGGCCCACTTGCTAGTCTTTTCTACCGCGACCCATATCCGTTTAGTTCTTGGACCGAAGTAAATCTATCCTTACCTTGGTCCATTACGCGGCCCAATTTCCAAGGAAGTCCCCTCCTTAGCTCGGCCAAATTTAGATATAAATTACACTCTCAATTGCCCCTTAATTCCATCTGCATGCATGATTTGGGATTACTTGTTTCCAGTCGAGCTAAACTTTAGCCTCTCAACCGAGCTAAACTGTGGCCTTCTACCTTTCTCTCTACTTTCTGAGTTTCTATTCCACCTCAACTCTGCATCTGCGAAGCTTGTGTTCGTTGCTGCTTTCATCTTCAGTGCTTTCAACCGAGCTATAACTTGGGGCTAGACCAGCTCCCCGACTTAGTCAAAAACCGAACTAAGAATGCTGCACAATAGGCTTTAACCGGGCTACGAATCCTTCGTTCTACTTAGACGAGCGAGGACTCCATTTATTTCGCCTTTGTTTCTTTTAGCACGGTCCAACGATCCGTGCTTAATACTTTTCCTTTTTACTTTGCAAACTGACTAGGTTGGCTAGGCACACCTTTGCACGTTCAACCGAGATACCACGCGAGTTATATCCTGCAATGTGAGGCTGCCAAAAACCTCTTCGTCAAGTGTGGGTGGGAAGCAGCTGTGGCGCAACTCGGTCATAGCCAATAGACCGAGGTCTTCCTAAACCCTCCTCCATATTTTATACCGAGCTCCATGGTGGAGTATGCAAATGCCAATCAGCAAAAATTTCTTCAATACTGAGGAAGAGGATGTATCCCAAGAGCCTGGTAATAACGCCCAGCTCGGTCGCCAGTCCAACTCTCCAACTCCTGTGGTCTCCATCCTACCTTTGCCTGCTGTGTCTGATGCGGTGCCTTCGACCGAGCTCAACCAAAGTGTGCTTGCCCCGACCGAGCTATCTTTAGGTGAAGCCAGGGTTGATTTGGACGCTGATTTAAATGACCTCTTTGCATGATTTGTCTTCTGTTTACCAAAGGAGTTTGTAACCGGGCTATGGCCCCTCCTTTTGTAATGCACTTTTGGAATGAAATCTTCAATTTTCTCATCTTTCTGTTTGGTTTGTTCCATGCTTGCAATTGTTTTCCAATTGTGATCTGAATGAAGTATAACATTTCCTGGCCGAGATACTCATCTCGGTCTTAACCTTGCAATCTATCTTGTCATACCTGTCAACCTCTTCAGCCTAGGTCTTACCTCGGCTGAAGATCACTAAAAGTTGTTCCAGCCAACCATTCTTCAATCTGGCCATTCCTGCCAAACTTCTTTGGCCGAGGTAACCATCATCCCGGCAAAAGAGTGTCCAAAGAAGTTTTTGTTGGTCAATCCTGCCAACCACCTTTAGCCTAGGTCCTTATTTCGGCTAAAGGGTGCAAAAAAGTTTTTTGTTTGGTCAAACCTGCCAACCACCTTTAGCCTAGGTCCTTACTTCGGCCAAAGGGTGCAAAAAAGTTTTTTATTGGTCAAACCTGCCAACCACCTTAGCATAGGTCCTTACTTCGGCTAAAGGGTGCAAAAAAGTTTTTTGTTGGTCAAACCTGCCAGCCACCTTTAGCATAGGTCCTTACTTCGGCCAAAGGGTGCAAAAAAGTTTTTTTGTTGGTCAAACCTGCCAACCACCTTTAGCCTAGGTCCTTACTTCGGCCAAAGGGTGCAAAAGAGTTTTGTTGGTCAAACCTGCCAACCACCTTTAGCCTAGGTCCTTACCTCGGCCAAAGGGTGCAAAAGAGTTTTGTTGGTCAAACCTGCCAACCACCTTTAGCCTAGGTCCTTACCTCGGCTAAAGGGTGCAAAAAAGTTTTGTTGGTCAAAACCTGCAACCACCTTTAGCCTAGGTCCTTACCTCGGCAAAGGGTGCAAAAGAGTGGTAAGTGTTGGTTTTTCCAGCCAACGCTGCTTTTAATGCCCCTAGCTCATTAAAACAACCGTTACAGAAGAAAATACTCTATGCTGAAGAGGGAACGACTTGTTTTATTGAGGAGAATGAAAATTACAAGTACCCTAGAGAAAAAATAACTCGAGACTGGCAGTGTTCCATGGTCTGGGGCTTGCTATCTCCATCTTCCAAGTGGTATGCCCCTTTTCCCGCTAATCCTACCACTTTGTATGGTCCTTCCCAATTGGGCCTTAACTTGCCATCTCCGGATATCAAAGTGTTCCTTCTTTTATGTATTGGTCCAAGTGCCCAGCTGCCACTAACTCTTCCAAATGCTGCTTTAATGGCGTGCAATTTTCAATGCGGTGCCCCTGTTCATCATGGAAGGTGCACGCGATTTCTCGTCGTAGTCTTTTTGCGCTTCTCCCAGCTTAGCAGGCCATCGGACGAAGGTTCATCGCGTATCTCGCTGAGAATTCGGTAGATTGGTTTTTTGAACACCGTGGTCATGGCAGTGTGGACTCTCAACCTTCTTTTGCCTTGGTCTCTCCGTTGTCCGCCTGCCTTGCCCGTTTCTACTTGGACGTTCTACCGTGTTGACCTTCGCCGTGGTCATTTTATCTGGTATTGCGGTTGTGCCAGATTTTGTTTTGCGCGGGCGTATCTTCTTCCACGCGAATATGTTGGTGTACTCTTTCCATCAAGGCTTCTATCGTGGGGGTGGCGTCATGGTAATTGAGTCCCTCAACCTGTTTCCGACTGGAAGACCTCTATTGTACTGTGCGATGGCGAGATTGGTGGGACAGTCCCCAATCTGGTTGAAGGTCTCCCAGTAGCGACTATTGTAGGATCTTAGGGTCTCCTTGTCACCCATGTCGATGGAGAGTAACTGGTCGATCTCCACCGGGTTTTAGTGTTTGTTCTGAACCTTGTTACGAAAGCCTCCGCCAATTGCGCCCAGGAGGCTATGCGCTTCTGGGAGTTTTTCGAACCAAGTCAAGCCTAGGTCGCCAAGGCTAGATGGGAAGATGATGCACATCAGAGCCTCGTTTCGCCGGTATACAGCCATGACCTGGCGAAAGTGGCTCAAGTGTGAGTAAGGGTCCGTCTTCCCCTCATACGTAGTGAATTTGGGCTGAAGGAAGCCTGATGGTAGGGGTGCGTTTTCAATCGCCGGAACGAACGGTGAGGTCTGCAGCCTCGCTAATGCCTTGTCCGTCGGTTCGTAGCAGGGCGCGGTAGTGGCATTCCAACCTCGACGCTTCCATGCGTCGAGGAGCCAACCGCTGTAATGTAGAAACTCTGTGTGGATCGCGCGCCCTGGCGTCCTCTTCCATCGTGCCTTCTCTTTGAACACGGTTCGTAGGTCGGACGATCTGGGCAACTTCGTCTGTCTGGACCTTGTTTGGTGCGTATGCGAGGGCCAATATGTGCTTCCTTCCGTGTTCGACCTTTCGAATCTCGTCCTCTCAGACCTGGAGCGACGAGTTCTGGAAGATCCGGATAGTGTATTGCCTGTCCTGAGGCTTCTGTTCTCTGCATGGGAGGGTGTAGAATTCCTACTACGCCCTTCCGAGTGGCGAGGGGGTGTCTGTTGTTGCGCCCCTCTCCTGTCGCCACTTCTCTTCCTTTCACCTGGCGTTTGAGTGACTCCATGTCTGCCGCCATCTTGCGAATTAATTCATCTTGTTCCCTGACGCGATCCTCTAGGGTTTGAGGATCAATCCTGCGCCTTTGTCTTTCTGGGCTTTGCGAGCGAGAGGGATGAGGGCTGTTATTCCGTCTTCGCCCCCTCGCATCCCTTCTGGAATTTTGTCCTGTGGTTCCAGACTCGCCATGGGAGCGACCAAGGGTAGGCCTTCGCGCCTTGCACCCCCTTCTGGGGTTAGTCCGTCAATGGTGGAGTGAGGAAGTTCTTCGTTGTTCGCCATTGATCTTCGAGAGAAAGCTTGACCAAGAGGTTGTTCTTGTCTGAGTTCCCACAGACGGCGCCAATTGTACGGGAAAGAAATATACCTTCTCGTATAATCCTGTTGATCAAGTCTGCGTTCCTCTGTACGACGTCGCTTTGTCACCTGAAAACACAAACGTGAGCTGGCCGGCGGGTGTGTGCCGGAAACCTCTCCGATGCCTAAGTCAGAAAGCAAGACAAGTAGGCAAAAGCTCAATGTAATCAGGGAGCAAAAGTTGTGTTACTCTCCATAGGTGATGTTGTGAGCTTATATAGGTTCCGCGTGGCACAATCCTAGTAGGACTTTTACTCCTCTATTCAGAGTCCTCCTAGGAATAGGACTTTTACTCCTCCATTCAGAGTCCTCCTAGGAATCATACTCCTGAAAGATAATGCTTATCCTTCAACACCCCTCACTGCTTAAACCAAGTGAGATGGTTTTACCATGACCGAACTCCAATGACCGAAGTAAACATGACTGTAGTTAGCCGCAGAATAGGCCGAACTATCGTATCGTTAGTTCGGCTCTTCCTCCCACTGTACTTACTTCGGCTTCTCATGCGCGACCCATGGCATGGCTAAACCGGACTAACAACTAGCTAGGTCCGATCGAGCTAGTCATGCTATGCCGCAACCGGACTAACTTTGAATGTGGCCATCTGGCAACCGAACTAACCGTAGTACTCTTCTGGACTGAGATAACATTAGGCACTTCTGGACCGGACCAACTTCAAGTCCTTCTACGACCGGACTAACTTCAAGGCTCTCTTGGACCGGTCTAACTTCAAGGCTTCTACCGCGCTATCCAGAGCGAAGCCTACCAAGAGAAGCCATTACCTCGGCTCGATTGCCATGGCCGAGATAACTATTTCTACTCCGTTGGTAACTTATAATTACGTTTGGACCGAGGTAACACTTGAAGAATTCCCTTCCATACTTGGACCGAACTAACACTTGGACCGCGGCCCACTTGCTAGTCTTTTCTACCGCGACCCATATCCGTTTAGTTCTTGGACCGAAGTAAATCTATCCTTACCTTGGTCCATTACGCGGCCCAATTTCCAAGGAAGTCCCCTCCTTAGCTCGGCCAAATTTAGATATAAATTACACTCTCAACTAGAAAAACAAAAACAAAAAACTGGAAAAAATAAATAAATAAGGTAAAAAAATCACACTATTGCAATGGAATATATATAAATAGTAATCAATAGTTTTTCTCTAATCTGTAGTTTGAGAACATATTTGAATAATCTGAGAAATAATATAAAATAGAATGAGTATGTACCACGTTCTTATTTCAGACAAATCTTCCATGTAATGACTGTAATGGCAAATAGTTCTATTTATAATCAACCAAACAAATTATAATTCATTAAGGATTCCTAAAATAATAGGGCAAACCCACATCTAATGCGTAAATTTATAAGTATTTATTTAACCAAAATTTTGTTTCTTTCCTATTTGAATTGGAACTCTCTACTTTTTCAATTTTTTTTTTTTTTTTATTATTAAAGTGGTAGGGTAATTATGGTTTGTATGGAAGTACAAATTTAAGAAGGATTATATTCAATTATAAACTATGCATAGGTACATAAACATTGTGTATATATATATATTAGCATAAAACTGGTGTTATGTACGAAAAATTTAATATTTTATTTAGAAATTAATACTAACAAAAACTTTTAAATATTTGTTAAAAAATTAGGATTGGGAGGTTTATTGGATTTGTCAATTTTTTTTTTCAATTCTTATCTCTATCTCTTTTTATTTTTTATATTTTATTAAAAATATTTGATTTGTTAAAAAATTAAAATTTCTAAATCTCTTAAACAAAACCTCATCTTAGGTTAATATATAGGACAAAAAACTTTTTTAAAAAAATATTAGAAGAAAATAAAGGAAGTTGAACTAAAAAGTTCAATAATTTATAAATTTAAGATAAAAAATTACAAAAAGATATGAAAAGAAACTAACAAAAAATTTGATAAGAAATTTAACGATTTTTGAAATTGAAGTAAAATTTTTCAAAATTAAAAAAGAACTAACCTAAAATTTATGTAAATAAATATTTACAACTTGTGAGTGAATTAAAAAAATTAAGTTTATGGTTGAGCCAATATCAATGTGACACAAAATGTGTCATATTGATTTAAATAATTTAAAAATTCAAAAAATTGAGAAAAAAAATTCGAGTTTGTGAAACTTTATGTTTTGTTTTATATAATAGTATAGAATACTAATAGTGTAATTTTCACACCATCACTAAGATTGAAATCAACAAAATCAAACTTGTTTACAATTAAATATATATCTAGTTAGTTGGTCTCTATAATTCATTTAGAGTTGTGTTATGTTATACGAAAAATATGTATGCCTACTTTAATTTTAAAATATTTAAATAATAAATAATATAGGCATAAAAACTCAATCACTAATATTGAAACCAACAAAATCAAACCCATTTATATAGTCTAGTGCATTCAACCTATTGGTATCTATAAATCAAATCCAAACATCTATATTTTTTTTCTTCAATTTTTTAATCTAAAAAGACAAAAAATGTACTTATTTAGGACACTCCAAACAACGCCTTAATGTTCAGTGTAATGGCATACAAAAATATATAGGTGTAAATTAAGAAAGAATATATACGTATATACTTTGATTTTCATACATTCACACCATTGGTAATAAAACTTTAGACCAAAGTCTCATGACGTTTTGAACCCAATTGACGTGCCATTTAATGGGCGAAACAACCCAACCCTTAGAACATACTGCAGGTTGAAATAAAAAGAAAAAAGGAAAAAAATAAAAATACAAATACAAAAACAAAAGAACAGTAAAAGTACAACTTTGAAAGAAGAATTAAAAAAAAATAACAACGATTAAAATAGCTCTATGTGGCATCTCAGTTACGTGAAGAGTGAGATTTTATATCGCAATAACAAATCCCAACTGTGAAGGAAGTAATACTAATACATTATGAAAGTTTTTGTTTGTATTATAATTAATTCATAAAAATACTTTTTAAATAAGAAAATAGAGCACTGGATACACAATACTAGGAATCTTTAGGTACGTGTTTGTCAGTAAGCTACAAGCATTACCAAAGCCATTTTATCGGTACTAACCAGAAGGATCGGCACCTAACCACGTGGAATTCTAGACTTTCACAAGGACACACAGGCCGACATAAGTAAGATCACAACCACACCCCCTAACTAGATTCACCAAGACATTTACCCATTTTTTTCAAAACAATACTTTTTCAATATATAAATATAAAACAATTATCAATGCAAGATGTAAGAGTAGTTGATTTCAATTAACCTAATTCTCATGCAATTTCTACAACAATCAATACTATCCTCCACCGAAAACCCAAAACAGATATCTCTATACAAAAGACAAATCTCCAACAACAATTATAATTTCATAATCTCAATATAAAAGTGATAATACATATTCAACTCCCCTCTCATCATCAATAGATACATTTATTTTATTTTTCAAAAACTCAACATCTTTCCTTTTATTCTTTGTTCAAAACCAATGATTTCTAACGAAACATCTATTCCTTTCAAAAACAAATTTAAACGAGAAATTTTCAAGTCTCAACACAACTTAACAATATACTCATTTTCACAACATTTCCCATGAATTCATTTGAAAACCCCTTTTTTATATTCTTAAAACCAAACCATAAACCAAACCCATTACTCCCAAATCACTACACTTCTCAAGAAACACATAACGAGGCTAAGAATCATACAAGGAGGTTAAGAAATTCCTACCTCAAGAGTAGAAGGAGAGGAGAACAAGACTCAACTTTTGACAGAGCCAAAAATGAAAACATTTCCGATTAAAATGTTGACCTTTAAGAGCTCTACACTTTTCTCCAAAGTACTATGGTGGCGAGACCAACGGATTTGAGTGTATAGGGGTGTTTAGAAAAGAACTAGAGAGAGAAGAGTGAAAAAATTTGATAAAGTTGCCTTTTGGAGAGAGACAGAGAGACAGAGAGACAGAGAGAGAGAGAGAGAGAGAAAAATCAAAAAGTGAAAGAAAAGGTCTTTTTCTCATACTGATATATGCACAGATCACTCAAGCGACCAAAACATTGCTCGAGCATCAGACAAAAGGAACCGTTCGAGCGACCAACTCAAGGCTTAAGCTCACTGTTATTTAGGAAGGCAACCCAAGAGGGGGGTAATTGGGTAATTTAAAATTTTGGTCCAGAAATAAATTTGCAAAGACTAAGTAATTAAAAACAATAAATAAATGAATGCACAGAAAATAAAAGAAAAGGAAATAGGTGCTTAACACAAGGATTTATAGTGGTTCGGCTTACCGGCCTACGTCCACTCCTCAAGACACCTTATTGAGAATCTTTTCACTATGAATAGATGCACCACCAAGCTTCACCTAGCTTGTGGATTTTTACAAAGACTTACTTCAATCTGTTGAGGACCTCTCAACTCAATGCCTCACTTTACAAGTGTGTCACTCAGAAAATAATGAATATGAATAAGAGGTATAACTATCCTCTTTTACAAATATTTTCTCACAAAAGATGGATATGAAAGTGTAAGCTCTCAAGTAATTTAAGACTCACTCAGATATGAAAATGAAAGTACAAAATAGAGTATATTAAAAGCTCTTAATTGCTCTTAAATGCTCTAGGCTTGTTGTGTTAAAGAAGTGTATTGAATGAACAGGAAGAGCTTCATCATTATAGCATTAATGGCTTCACTGTTGGAAAGAGAGAGAGGTTTAGAAATTCCTAGCCGTTGGAGCAGATCAAGCATGATATCTTCCAACTGTTGTTTGATCAGAGTATGGTGAGTTGCAGACTGTGGATAGGTCTTGGGAAGAAAAGGATCATTAAATGCACATGCTTTTTATTTAATGCTCTTCTTCATAGGTCAACTTCTTGAAGAGGATATGGTTCCAGAAGATCCGTTCAAAGGTCAGAAAAGATGACATATTCTGTACATAAATCTGAAAAAATGGCTGAGAAATGATCTGCAACAGTCCAGATCTGTTTTGACAGCTGGATTTTTTCAAACCCAAATTTCGCAGGTGTCGACCCCTGCAACTTGGGTGTCGACCCTTACTTTCTTTTCTTCTCTGAGTTGAGTTCCAGGTGATCTAGGTGTCGACCCTCATCATTCTTGGTGTCAACTCTTGCTGCTGAATTGTATTCTGAAATTTGGTGTCGACCCTTACTGCTGGATTGCACACTGAAATTTGGTGTCGACCCTTACTGTCTTGGTGTCGACCCTTGCAGCTAAAACACTTGGGCATTTTGAGCTTCTCTTTGGTGTCGACCATTGCCATCTTGGTGTCGACCTTTAGACCTATTTTAAGTATAGATAGAGTTTTGCAACCAAGTTTTGATACTCATATTTTGATGGCCCAAAAACAATTGAAAAATAATACTTTAGAATCATATAACTTCTAGAACCATGAAACACAATTTTTATTTTGAAAACTTTAAGTAACAAAGTAAGTTCAAAATATTTGTTCATGATCAAAATCAATAGAATTTTAAAGATGAATAACCTTGGGGCTAACAATCTCCTCATTTTTTATGATGACAAATATTTAAAGTTTTCAAAGTATAAGTGAAAGCATTAAGAAGAGTTACTCAAGGAATTTTTGTATAATAAAGGGTTTAAAAAATGAGATCAAAAACTCCCCCTATAAAAAAGGCTTCATGGCCATATCAAAGATGATGAGAAATAACAACACAATAAAACAATCTTGATATAGATCAAGCTCCCCCTATCATTATGCACTGAAACCATCATTAGTAAAATCAATTTCTTCAATTTATTTTCATTGAATAAATCACAAGCATTTAGAGCAGATTCCATAATGCTTCAAGTATAGATATTCACAACATATCACAAGCATTCATAACCAATCACAAGTAATAACAGAATATTTTCACACCATAATATATTAGTGTTTCCAAATAAATGTCAAGAGCTTCAGTTTCCCAACAAGTAATTGTTTCTCAAATGTTTGTGTGTCCAAAAATAATTGTTCCTAAGCATCCACATCTAAGAATCCACATCGAATAATTGTTTCTAAACAACCATCTAAGCATCCACATCTAATAATTGTTCCTAAGCATCCACATACAAAATAAGTATCCAAGTATAACTAAGTAAAACAACTACAGCAACTACGACTTTCTCCCCCTTTGTCATCAACAAAAAGAGGGGGCAGAGCATCAACGAAAGGGAGGAGGAGAGCAAGGCCAATGTGGGGCAACTTCGCGCCATTCTTGAGACCATACCATGAACTTTCTGATTTGTTCTCCCAAATCATCGTCCCAGCGTTGCTGGAAAATTTGTTGAAAACTCTTCGTTGGAGTCTTTGATCTCGTAAATGGCAATTATCATACTTTCGACACTTTCTTTAACAACTGCAATGACTTGGGCTTGCTGCACCTTCATGGGATCAATGTCCTTTTGCATTTCAGTTGTTGAGAGATAAGCTGGAGCTCCAAGGCACTTAACTCATCTATCTTTTCTCCCATGGTAGAGGATGATGGAGTATAAACAGTATGAGATGATGAGGGAATGTTAAAGGTAGGGATGGATGGGGAATTGAGTATAGATGGTTAAGCCTGGAATGGATGGAAACATGTCATCCAATAGAGGACCTTGAACCAAGGAGTCAAGATGGTCAATTTTTAAAGACAGAGAGGAGAGATCAGAAGAAGATTGTGGAGTAGAAGGACCAAAGGTGGAGAAGTGATGAGTGGAAAGGCTAGGAAGGGAGGAACCAGGGGTATAGAGACCAGGGGAGGAGCCAGGTTTCTTGGTTTTGGTCCAGATATTGTTGACCAAAGAGTAACCCATATTCCTCAGAGTTTCAACCCCATAACGTGAAGATTCATGAGGGATTTTTTCTTCTCCCTTTAGATTAACTTTGAAGTGTTTGAAGATTTTTGTGAAAATCATGCCGTAGGGAAGGGTTTGATTATGTTGTTTATGGACATGTTTGATACAGTGGACAACTAAAAAACCAAAGTCAGTAAGAAAACCAGTTGAGAGAGCCCAAATAAGATAAGTGTGGCCATATGTGACGGCATCAAAACGGCCAGAAGGGAAAGATCTTTCCCAGAGATAGTGATATGATGAGTTAACTCAGGGTTATTTGTAAAGAGACGAAGACCTGTAAGATGAGTGTAGTGGGGTACGTTAAGGGCGACTGTTGGTGTGACCCTTTCGCCATCATTAGAAGTTTTCAAAATGGAGTTGATGACAGTGGGATTTAAAGAAAAAGACACACCCTTGACAAAGCAATTGAGGGTATGGGAAGCAAATTGGGCATCAAAAGAGAGATTTGCAAAGAATTCTTTGATGAGAATAGGGTAAATGTCATAGTCGAGTTTTAAAAGAGAAGACCATTTTTGGTTGTCAAACCAAGTTTTTACGGGAATAGAATGTTTTTTGAAGAAAGCGATATCAATAGTGCATCCAGAGATTACCTTTCGAAGATTGAAGTCCTTGTTGAAGGCTGATCTGCACTCTGGGTTCTTGAATCGAAGCACGGGAGGAGAACCAACGACGATGGTGGAAAAGGAGGAGGAGCATGGTCCTTTTCATGTTAGAACATGAGGAGGTGCTTGAGATTCCATGGAAATGAAGGGTAGAGATCGAGAGAGAAATAGAGTCGCCTGAACAGGAAAATGGGCTAGGGCTAGATTTTAGGAGGTGTCGTGCCGTGAGAGAGAAAAGAAGGGTCGCGGGGTATAAATACCCTTGAGAGGGTGTCGACCCTTACGAAGAGAGGGGTCAACCCTTCGAATATGAAAAGATTGTGCGACAAAAAAAAATCTTTACCCAAAAAAGGCAGGTGTCGACCCTTAGAGAATAGGGCGTCGACACTAAAAAACAGTATTTTCAAACACAACAGGTGTCGACACTCTTAGAGAGAGGTGTCGACCCTAAAAAGCAGTGAACCAGAAATCACCTGGTGTCGACACCAGAGAGTAAAGGTGTCGACCCTTAACAATAAAAAAATAAGGCTGGTTCACTAGGTGTCCCTAGAGAGCAGGGAGTCAACCCTTAAGGGTCTTAGAAGGCACAAAACTAGTGTTTTTCACATTAATTTTTTCAAATAGGCATAATAACACATAGTTTGACATCACACGGGAATATTTAACATACCAAGCTCAATTCATATAACGTAGAATTGTTCCTCATTGAGAGGCTTTGTAAAGATATTGGCTAATTGTTGACTTGTAGACACAAATTCGAGTTCAATATCACCTTTAAGTACATGATCTCGCAGAAAGTGATGCCTTATTTCAATGTGTTTAGTGTGTGAGTGCTGTATGGGATTTTTTGAAAGATTAATGGCACAAGTGTTATCACATTTAATGGGTATGTGATCAAAGTGAAGTCCAAAATCAAGAAGTTGTTGTTTCATCCAAAGCATTTTAGCACAACAACTAGCGGCGGCAATATATTCCGCTTCAGCTGTAGATAAAGCCACAGAATTTTGTTTTTTATAAAACCAAAATGGGAGTGAATTTCCAAGAAAATGACAAGTGCCACTAGTGCTTTTACGGTCAAGTCTACATCCCACAAAGTCAGCATCCGAATAACCATAAAGATCAAAAACATTTGTTTTAGGGTACCAAAGCCCCAAAAGTGGAGTGCCAACGAGATATCTGAAAATGCGTTTTACTGCGGTGACATGTGATTCTTTTGGAGATGATTGAAAACGAGCACACATACAAACACTAAACATGATATCGGGTATACTAGTCGTTAGATAGAGTAAGGAACCAATCATGCCTCAATATTTCTTTTCATCTACCGGTTTACCTTTCTCATCTTTGTCGATTTTAATCAAAGTGTTCATGGGAGTTGCTATAGGTTTGGACAAGTCCATTTCAAATCTTTTAAGGAGATCTTTGATATATTTGGCTTGAGATAGATGAATGCCATCTTGGGTTTGTTTTATTTACAATTCGAGAAAGTATGTCAACTCTCCCATCATACTTATTTCAAATTTGCCCTGCATATCCTCAGCAAATTCCTTGCACAAAGATTCATTAGTAGCTCCGAATATGATATCATCAACATAAATTTGAACAATAAGCATATCTTCATTTTTGGTTTTTATGAAAAGAGTGGTATCAATTTTCCCATGAGAAAAACCTTAGAAAATTGCTCAAGCATTCATACCAAGCTCTAGGGGCTTGTTTCAAACCATATAAGGCTTTTGAAAGCTTATAAACATGGTCCGTGTGTTTGTGGTTTTCAAAACTAGGAGGTTGTTCAATATACATTTCCTCCTAAATATACCCATTTAAAAAGGCACTTTTCATATCCATTTGGAAGAGTTTAAAATTTCTAAAACAAGCAAATGCAAGCAACATACGAATAGCTTCAAGGCGTGCAACGCGTGCAAATGTTTCATCAAGATCAATGCCTTCTTCTTGGTTATAACCTTGGGCTACAAGTCTAGCTTTGTTTCGGATAACAACCCCAGATTCATCCATTTTGTTTCGAAAAACCCATTTAGTTCCAATAACGGAATGATCCATAGGACGAGGAGTTAAAAACCAAACTTCATTTCTTTCAAATGGATTTAACTCTTCTTGCATTGCAAAAAATCCAGTTTTCATTGTGTTCAGCCTCAGAAAAGTTTTTTGGCTCAATTTGAGAAACAAAAGCTAAATTGCCACAAACATTATGAAGAGAAGAACGAGTTCTTACCCCTTGTGTGGCGACTCCTATAATGAGATCTTTAGGATGTCCGTGAGCATATTTCCATTCTTTGGGTAAATCAATTTCCTTTGTTGGATGGGTAGAGACTTCAATATTGGGTTCCAAAGCATGAAGTTCATCATTTTCTGATAAGTAAATGCCTTCAATACTTGAATTAGAATCTGCAACATCATCACTAGCGGTATTCTTGGAAGCAAAGGAGTTAGATTCATCAAAAGCAACATGTATAGATTCTTCAACAAGTAAGGTTCTTTTATTAAAAACATGATAAGCTTTACTAGAATTTGCATAGCCAAAGAACACGGCTTCATCAGATTTTGCATCAAACTTCCCAAGATTTTCTTTATTATTATTAAGTACAAAACATTTACATCCAAATGCATGAAAATGCCCAATGTTGGGTTTTCTACCCTTTCATAATTCATTTAGTGTTTTCTTAAGGATGGGTCTAATCATGGCACGATTAATAACATAACAAGCTGTATTGACGGCTTCTACCCAAAAATATCTTGGCAAATTATTTTCACAAAGCATGGTCCGAGTCATTTTCTCAAGAACTCTATTTTTTCTTTCTACCACACCATTTTGTTGAGGAGTTCGAGAAGCAGAAAAATTATGATCAATACCATGCTCATTACAAAATAAAATAAACTCATCATTATCAAATTCTTTACCATGATCACTTCTAATGCTGCAAATAGTGAGACTAATCAAGTTTTGAATACGTTTACAAAGAACAGTAAATGCAGAAACAGTATCACTTTTGTGTGCCAAGAAAATTACCCAAGTGAATCTACTATAGTCATCCACACAAACAAGACAATAAGATTTACCACCAAGACTTAAAGTTCTAGAAGGTCTGAACAAGTCAATATGCAACAATTGAAGAGGTCTAGAAGTGGAAATAATATTTTTAGATTTGAAAGAAACCCTTGTTTGTTTTCCTTGTTGACAAGCATTACAAAATCTATCTTTTTCAAAATCAATTTTTGTTAAGCCTACAACTAAATCAAGTTTTGAAAGCAAATCCATATGAGCATGTCCTAGCCTCCTATGCCATAGCCATCCGGATTCATTCATAGCAGATAAACATTTAACATCATGATTAGGAGATAAACTATGCAAATCAAATATATATACGTTTTCATGCCTATAACCAACAAAAAGCATTTTGTTTTCAACAGAATTTTTAATGGTATAGTGGGATTTTTCAAAAGTGACATGATTGCCTTTATCACACATTTGACTAATACTAAGCAAATTATGTTTCAATCCTTCAACAAGCAACACATTTTCGATGATGGGTGAAGAAGTTTTACCAATACTACCTTCGCCGATGATTTTTCCCTTACTATTGTCTCCGAAGGTCACGTGACCTCCTTCTTTGGATTTAAGGGTTAAAAACATTTCTCTATCTCCGGTGATGTGCCTTGAGCACGCACTGTCAAGGTACCACCAGTTGTTGCTGGATTTTGACCTAAAGCACACCTGCAAAAATTAGATTTTTGTTGACCTTTTAGTACCCATTCTTTCTTAGGTCCATGAGAGTTAGGAGTTGAAGTGTTTTTGGGAACCCACTTCTTTTTCATTCTATCAAATGAGTTTCTCTTAGTAGGGCATAAAGGAGAGATGTGACCTTTTCTTCCACAATAATAGCATGTGAGATGAGAATGGTTAGATGATGTATAAACAAAGGTCTTTTTGGAATTTTTTGCTTTTGAAGAAGGTTTATAGCCAATTCTCATTCTTCCAAATGTTTGATTTTGACTTTTGAGAATTTTATCTAAGGTATCTTTACATTGAGTAAATTTTGAAAGAACATTTTTTAAATCTTCTATGTTTTCATTTAAGACAATTTTCTCATTTTTCAAAATTTCATTTTCCTTTTGCAAATCATCTACTTTCTCTTCTAAAATGAAGAATTCTTTTTCCTTTGAAATTTTTTTCTCTTTTTCTAATGTCAAGACTTTATTTTCCAAAGTATTGATCTTAAAAGTCAAGGATTCCTCTTCTTGAAATAGACTTGAGATCATTTTGTTCTGACAACTACTTTTCATACTTAATTTTTTTAAATTCAGCAAGCAATTCATCAAAAGCAGTTTGTAATTCATCAAAGGTGAAGGAGTCATCATTTACCTCTTCTTCAAGTTCCATCAAGCATAGATTTGCGACTTCATTTTTGCAAAGATCTGTCTTTGAGTCGCTGTCATCATTGTCTTCTCCCCATGCTGCGATCATGGCTTTCTTCTTATCCTTCTTGAATTGTTTTTTGAGTTCAGGACATTTCGACTTGTAGTGTCCCGGCTTGTTACATTCATAGTAAGTAACTTTAGATTTTTTATGACTTTCTCCTTTTTAAAGATCTTTGTTGAAGTCTTTTCTGAAGAACTTCCTTACACCTTGTTTCTTCTTCACAAACTTTTTGAATCTTTTGGTAATGAAAGCCATTTTTTCATCTTCCTCTGAAGCATCTTCTTCTTCCTCTTGAGATTTTGAGGTAGACTTGAAAGCTATCCCTTTCTTCTTATTTTTGTCTTCTTCTTCTTTTCCTTCTTGCATGATGATCTCATGGGTTAGGAGAGATCCCATTAGCTCATCAAGACTCAACGTTGACAAGTCTCTTGCTTCTATCACTGCAATAACTTTGTTCTCCCAACTTTTTGGCAATGATCGGAGAACTTTTCTGACAATCTCTGTATTAGTATAAGTCTTCCCAAGAGATTTAAGACTGTTTATAATGTCTGAAAAGCGAGTGAACATTTGGGATATATTCTCATCGGGTTTCATCTTGAAGAGCTCGTAATTGTGAACAAGTAAGCTCACTTTAGACTCTTTGACTTGAGTAGTTCCCTCATGAGTTACAACAAGTTTATCCCAAATTTCTTTCGCAATTGTACAAGTGCATATTCTATTAAACTCAGTAACATCAAATGCACAATATAACATGTTAACAGCTTTGGCATTGGATTGAATATCTTTGTAATCAGCACTAGTCCACTCACTTTCAAGTTTGGGGACTAACATACCATCTATGGTTTTAGTGAGAACTTTAGGAGCATCACATATGATTTTCCAAACCACATAGTCGGTAGATTGAATATGCATAATCATGCGGGTTTTTCAATAGTTGAAATTTGTGCCATTAAAGAAGTGTGGTCTGTTTGAGGCTTGACCTTCAGGAACAAGGAACTAGAAGTTGCCATAGATCACTCTAAGACGTTTAAGTCACAATACAAGAGACGAGGCTCTGATACCAATTGTTATTTAGAAAGGCAACCCAAGAGAGGGGTGAATTGGGTAAAATTTGGTCCAAAAATAAATTTGCAAAGACTAAGTGATTAAAAACAGATAACAATAAATGAATGCACAGAAAATAAAAGAAAAGGAAATAAGAGCTTGACACAAGGATTTATAGTGGTTCGGCTCACCGGCCTACGTCCACTCCTCAAGACAACTTCTTGAGAATTTCTTCACTATGAATAGATGCACCACCAAGCTTCACCTAGCTTGTGGATATTTACAAAGACTTACTTCAATCTGTTGAGGACCTCTCAACTAAATGCCTCACTTTACAAGTGTGTCACTCAGAAAAATAATGAATATGAATAAGAGGTATAACTGTCATCTTTTACAAATATTTTCTCATAAAAGATGGACATGAAAGTGTAAGCTCTCAAGTAATTTAAGACTCACTCAGATATGAAAATGGAAGTACAAAATGGAGTATGTTAAAAGCTCTTGATTTTTCTTAAATGCTCTAGGCTTGTTGTGTTAAAGAAGTGTATTGAATAAATAGGAAGAGCTTCATCCTTATAGCATTAATGGCTTCACTGTTGGAAAGAGAGAGAGGTTTTGAAATTCCTAGCTATTGGAGCAGATCAAGAACGATATCTTCCAGCTGTTGTTTGATCAGAGTATGGTGAGTTATAGACTGTGGATAGGTCTTGGGAAGAGAAGGATCATTAAATGCGCATGCCTTTTATTTAATGCTCTTCTTAATAGGTCAACTTCTTGGAGAGGATATGGTTCTAGAAGATCTGTTCAGAGGTCAGAAAAGATGACATGTTCTGTACATAAATATGAAAAAATGGCTGAGAAATGATCTGCAACAGTCCAGATTTGTTTTGACAGCTGGATTTTTTCAAACCCAAATTTCGCAGGTGTCGACTCCTACAACTTGGGTGCCGACCCTTTACTTTCTTTTCTTCTCTGAGTTGAGTTCCAGGTGATCTAGGTGTCGACCCTCATCATTCTTGGTATCGACCCTTGCTGCAGGATTGCATTCTGAAATTTGGTGTCGACCCTTGCTGTTTTTTGTGTTGACTCTAGCTGCTGGATTGCATTATGAAATTTGGTGTCGACCCTTGCTGCTAGATTGCACACTGAAATTTGGTGTCAACCCTTGCTGTTTTTGGTGTCGACCCTTGCTGCTAGATTGCACACTGAAATTTGGTATCGACCCTTATTGTCTTGGTGTCGACCCTTGCAGCTAAAACACTTAGGCATTTTGAGCTTCTCTTTGGTGTTGACCTTTGCTATCTTGGTATCGACCCTTAGACCTATTTTAAGTATGGATAGAGTTTTGCAACCAAGTTTTGATACTCATGTTTTGAGGGCCCAAAACAATTGAAAAATAATACTTTAAAATCATATAACTTCTAGAACCATGAAACACAATTTTTATTTTGAAAACTTTAAGTAACAAAGTCAGTTCAAAATATTTGTTCATGATCAAAATCAATAGAATTTTAAAGATGAATAACCTTGGGGCTAACACTCACAATGACCCCCTCCTAGAAGTTCAGATCTGCAAAAAGACTACTCGAGCGAAAGAAAGACTGCTCAAGCGGCAGACACAAAATACTGTTCGAGCGACCAACCCATGGCTTGAGCAAAGAACACCCTCCTCCCAAAAGTTCATACTGCAAATTCAAATACTAGAAGGAATAAAAGATTGCTCGAGCAAAGAAAAGAGCGCTCGAGTGAACTTGAAGAGAAACAGGCAGAAACTCTTTTGAAAAACTAACTCCCAACCTATTCAAAACACAACCGACAACTCCAAACAACCAATCCCACATTACAACAAGACAACAAGGAGTATAAATCACAACCATGATTACCAGATCTTGGTCCAAAGAATACAAAAGTGTCAAATTTTAACTCGAGTTGCTATAATTTGAAGTGTTATAAAATTAACATTAGAAAATTATATTAGAAAATCATTCCATAAAATGACATGTGTATTTAAGTGTTATATATTATGGAAATCTTTGGTTGAAGGAAATATCATTCCATAACTATTGATACTACAATGTCAAATTACAAAATTTAAGAATTAATATATTATTGACAATGATTAAAAGAATTTGAAAATTAATTTAATTTATGTAAATTAGATTTTGGATCAATTAAAAATTGACATGTATTTTGAGTGTTATACAACTGAAAAAATATGAGAAAAATAGATTGTCATTTCTAGCTTCAAAGAGGTCATAATGTTTTTGTTTATATTATATAACTAGCATTTGACGTGTGCTATGCACAGCTAAATGTATATGATAATAATATATATTAATATTTTATGAATTTTTAGAATATAATTTTTTTTTTTTGAATTTTGAGATTTATGATAAAGATATTTATTAACATTGCATGAATTTTTAGATCATAAAATTTAGAACCCCATCTACTTTACCCTATGACCTAGCCGAGATGCAACTTGGGTTCGACCAACTTAAGTAATTTAATTTCGTAAAATTTTAGAGCCTTAAATAATTTATGTTCGTAAAAAAAAATTATGGCCTTACAACTATTTTAATTTTGGTCAGAATGAAGGAAAAAATTTACTAACTCGAATTAAATTCATGTCAGAGCTTGAGTAAGTGTCAGAATCCAAGCATTATCATTTTTATTGTTAATAATATATAACCCTCGAATTGAGCTTCTGCATACAACAAAACCATTTTTTAAAAAAACTAACAGTCTAGCACAGACTTCCAAATTAAAATAAGCTATGATCATCTCTTAGAATCAAATAGGTGTGTAATTTTGGCCCGTCGCAGCCTGGCCTCAGACCTCGCGAGCTCCTGCCAAAAATCAGGTTGACTCATTCGAACAAAATCTCAACCCAGGGTTGGGCCTCAGTCCTAGGGGCGGGCCTAGGCCAGGCCTGACAATTTATTTATTTATTTAATATTTTTTTCATCAAAATAGCTTAAAAATAACGTTGGGCGTTGGGTGGATCGGCAAATCAGGACGGGATTAAAAAAAATAAAAATGGCCTAGGCCCTAGCTCGGGGGGTTGGATTGGGCTGAGCGTTGAGCTTGGTTGGGCCAGGCTCGATCGGGCATCGGGTGAATTTCGGCCGATGAGCCATCTTTACACCTCTAGAACCAAACATCCCTCATCAGTGATCAATATTCTTAATTATTATTTTTTCTTCT
>JAPPVO010004267.1:0-27141 GCA_030407325.1 Camellia japonica | reverse complement strand
AAATGGAGTGCAAAAATGGGGTAAAAAGGGGTAGTTTCTTACCCTTGAAGACCACCTTCACAAAGGTTGATGTTGTTCTTCCTTGAGCTCAAATCCAACCAAAAACCTCAAGAACCAGCCCTTAGAACCTCAGTAACCAAAGGAAGGTGAAACACTAGGTGTTGATGAGCAATAGTAAGTCACAAACACCTAGTTGTACAAATAAGAGGGAAGAAGAGAGATGGGATAGATACAAAACTTCCAACCTAAAACCAGAGCTTCTTCTCTGTCTAAAATGTCTAAAAATCCAAACTTCTTCCAACCTTAGCCAAGAGGAGGAAGGGTCCTCTTATAGGCAACTAAACTTACAAGTTAAGCTAACCAAGAGGCTCATCCCTCCATACACGTGTATGGAGGGGAAACAAATGCTATAAAGCTGTCTGAAAATATCTCCAAAAACAGCTGTAAAGTAGTCGGCAGGGCAAAAAGGTCATTTTGCCAAAATTGACTGCCGACCGGCACAAAAGAGTGCGACCGGCACAATATAGTGCCGATGGCAACACCAACTAGCCGGTGGCCTCTAGCCACTGCCGGTGGTGTGTGGGGATGCCTCACAAGGCATTCCCTGCCCCTCCAAGGCAAAGCACAAGTGTTTGGTGCAAAACCAGACACAAAACGGTCAAGTTCGGAGATCCTGAGGCAAGACGCGTAGCCGAGAACTCCGGGAACTCCAAACGAGCACGAACATGGATAATCACCGAGTGTTCCAACGGTGACGTCCAAGTCTTGAGGACGGTCAAAAATGGGGTGTCTACACTAATGGATGTATCACATATGATTATTTATGAATCTGTAAAAGCATGTGAATCTGAATCTATTTTTGATATGAAATCTATTCTATGAATTTGTTTGGGACATCATTCATAAATCCTTAACTCTATTGTTATTTACTGGGCTCCAGCTCATCGTATTATTTACGTATGTAGGGTGATCAGGCGTGAGACTAGGCCTGAGATGCCAGCCCGGAGTTCTATTTGTCAAGCCAACCATCGTGCCTCCCGAGGAGGTTCCCAAGTGTTTCAGTATTCAAGTCAAGTGCACGTGATGTCTGTCTTTATCTTTTTCTTTCTTTTGTTGAATAAGACTTTTGTATACTCTATAAATAGGGCTAAGTCCCTTTTTGTTTATCTGTGCATGGAATGACGTGTAGATGACATCATATATAGATATGATTATAAGTTTAAATTTTTCGTTCCATGTGAATCTACACAGCTCTATGGACATTGTATTTTGTATATTTGCTTCCGCTAGCCCCTAATTATTTGATTACTATTAAGAGACCTATGGTAAACTATGGATTACTGGCCATTTACGATGCTGAACCTATAGGGGCGTGTTTAGATCGCGATAGTGTATTAGCCCAAGATCTAGAGGCCAAGTCCAACCCAATAACCAGAAAGGCCCAACCATTGATAGATCCGATGAAGGAGGGAATAGTGTCACGTGACTGAAGCCCAAACAAAATCACTTTCTAGAAGGAGATCTGCAGAATGTAGGAATGTCATCATTCACAATCGACGGTAAAGATCACAATCATCAGAGGTAGGTACATAGGCTTGGCCTATGCAAATGAAATAACAGTCCGATGAACCTGATTCGACGGATGAGGCATTTAAGTAGCCTAACATAATCTGAGCCACACACAGCAAGGTAATCCAACAGCAAAGGATCAAAACAACCTGGCCACTTGCCTGACCAAAGTCTGGAGATAACCAGAACCCTAAATTAAGGATACCAATGCAATGATCAAAGCCCAGACTATAACACTATAAAAGGAAGAATAAGGAAAAGCGAATAGGAAGGGAAAAAAAGAATTAAAAAATCTATTCCATAATATAAATATTATATGGTCGATCTTATGTCTAACTTGATCATCAGAGGGTACTCCTGGCCAAATTTGGTCCGGAGAGATCACTGACCAATTGGTTTCTCTATGCAGAGTAAAGAAAGGACTACCTCGTCTCACATTCCCTGTAGAGAATCTTTTACCTTTCACAATTGGTGTCGTCTGTGGAAATCACGAAGATAAGTAACCATCTTTCTCTAGAAGAGATACAAGCGATCATCTAAACGCATTGATTGAGAATATGGCTAGCCTAAACTTCGGCCATGACTCTGAGGTGGCACCCGAGAACTCAGAAAAGCTAGTTTCTAAGCCGAATAATGACCAACAAAATCCACTTATAGATCGGTTCGTGGCACAAGCTGAAGCCCTCAAAGAAGAACTACGCTTGGCTAGAAGAAGACATGACGCCTAAATAAGAATTGCTAATGTTCAGAAGAAGACCGGTCCTCATAGAACCGCCAGCCAAACGGCTAATAGCCAACCAGATCAGACGCAGAGAAAACGCCAAGTCACCAGAAGAGAGGACTCCCAGGATTATCAAAAGGATGACTTATGGAGCTGGCTTGATGGATGAATGAGGGGCAATCCTAAACCCATCTGAAGAATTAGTTTCACCATTCTCTCGGGCAATAGAACATACTGACTCGCCAAAGAGGTTTGCCCCACCAAAATTCAACCTATACGATGGAAAAAGGGATCCAACTAACCACATTCAACATTATACCCAAGCCATGACGTTATGGAGCAGTAATGGCCTGATCATATGTCGAATGTTCTCCTCAAGTCTAGGAGAAATGGCATTTCGATGGTACTAGAAACTGGAAGTCCAATCAATCAATGATTAGAAGCAGTTGCAGCAAGCGTTCATCTCACACTTTATCACTAACAGCTGACCACCAAAAGAAGTGGATGTATTCCTTACAATGAAGAAAGACGATACAGAAAGTCTCTGAGAGTATGCCAGTAGAAATTGGGTGGCCTGTAACGAGATTGATAACTGCAACGAACAGTTAGCAGTGGCCTCATTCAAATTGGGATTGCAGTCCACAAGTAAACTTCGATAGTCCTTAACAAAGAAGCCACCTACTGATGTGGCTAGCCTAATAAGGCGAGTAGAGTAGCACTGCAAAATCGAAGACGATCTACGAAGGACTGAAGAGCCAAAATCTGCCCAGCTCTCGCCAAGAGCTCTGAGAAATGACAAGAAGAAGTCTCCTGACATCAAAAGAAATGAATCAAATGCCATTGCCGAACAATCAAAGCCAAGAAAGGAGTTTTTTCGAGCGGTCGTCACCACTTTCACCGAACTCATATACCGTCTGATAGAAAAGATCTAGAATGAGCCCTACTTCTCTTGGCCTCCAAAGATGATCGGAGACCCATCTCTTCGAAATCATAGATTACGATGTTCCTACCACAAAGACTATGGGCATCTTACAGAGGATTGCAAGGTATTGAAGCAATATCTGGAAGAGCTGGCTCAAAGCGGGCATTTATGATCTTACATCAACCACTCTCTTGATCGAAAAGAGAAAGGAAAGGACAAAAGCAGTGATGCGCAACAAATGGCAATCATTATTATGATATATTCAATCCCTCAAAAAGTCAGACGGTAAGAAGATCAGCACATCATGGAGAGGTAATGACTCTATCCAAAGTCCCTACCAAAAGAGTGTGTTGCTCAAAATCACGGATCGCAATTCTGATGACGATCTGACATGGGTTCATCTCGGTTAGTAACCCTGTAAATCAGGGGATTCGTAGTCAAAAGGCTATTGATAGACTAGGGAAGTTTTTTGGAAATCATGTACTATGCACTCTTTAAATAAATGAACTGTCCTTAGAAGCCCTACTCTTGGTAGACTCACCACTCTATGGTTTCAATTCAAGCCCAGTTTTTTCCTTGGGAAAAATCCTTTTACCGGTGAAAGCTGGAGCAACGGTTCAAAACGTTGAATTTCAAGTGGTAAATGTGCCCTCCCCATATAATGCCATAATGGGACGAACATGGCTCCACCAAATGGGGGCAGTATCATCCACGTTCCACCAGATTGTATGCTTTCCCGAGGAAAATAGAATAAAGGAAATAAAGAGAGATCAGGCAATGGTGAAACAATGCATGGCTATGTCTACTGCGAAACAAGTAATCCAAGAAATCTGAACACGAGAATTCGAGGCTGCCGAGAAGTAAGTCGGTGCCCAACCTAGCGACAAAAGCACCAAAGAACTTGAGAAGATACTGATTGACCCCACTAACAAAGAGATGTTCTTCCTCATAGGAAAATGTCTTACCTCAGAAGAAAAGGAGCAACTAGTTCACTTCTTACTTCATTATAAGGACATTTTCGCATGGACCCCATATGAAATGGAGGGAATCGACCTGCATGTGGTATGCCACAGGCTTAATGTAAGTCAGGGCTCGAAGCTGGTGGTACAGTGGAGTAGAAGGTCGGCACCACAACATGTAGATGTCGTAAAGAAAGACGTCGTAAAGTTACTCAAAGCTGACGCCATTCGCGAAGTACAATATCCAGAGTAGCTATCCAACACTATTGTTATCAAGAAGAAGAACGGGAAATAGAGGGTCTATGTGGATTTCACTGATCTAAACAAAGCTTGCCCCTAAAGACAGTTTTCCATTACCCAAAATTAACCAACTGGTAGATGCGACGTCCAAGCATGAGAGGATGAGTTTCCTAGATGCATATAGGGGCTACCATCAGATAGTAATGCATCCGAACGATCAGGAAAAAATGTCCTTCATCACTCCTCTAGGACTATTCTATTGCAAGGTAATGCCGTTTGGATTGAAAAATACAGGGACTACATACCAGCGGTTGGTTACAAAGATGTTCGATAAACAGATCGGATGCAATCTTGAAGTCTACATCGATGATATGGTGGTCAAGTCATAGGACACCAAAGATCACCCATCCGATCTTCAGGAAACATTTAGGGTGCTTTGAAAATACAAAATGAAACTCAATGTAGCAAAATGTGCCTTTGGGGTTGAATCTGGGAAGTTTCTTGGGTATATTGTTACTCAACGAAGAATAGAAGCCAACCTTGACCAAATCCAAGCACTGTTTGATTTATCTCCTCCCACATCCATAAAAGGGATCCAGACGCTTACCAGGATGGCTGCAGTGCTCAACATATTCATCAGTTGATCATCAGACAGGTGCCGACCATTCTTCCAATTAACAAAGAAAAAATCTCGGTTTGAGTGGTCCCCAGAATGCAATCTTGCACTACAAGAATTGAAAGCCTATCTGGCCAAATCACCCATACTCACAAGCCTAGTAGTAGAGGAAATGTTGTATGTATACCTAGCTATATTCAACCATGTTTTAAGTTCGACACTCGTTAGGGAATCACCAAATGGGCAATCACTGATCTTCTACATAAACAAAACATTGCTCGATGTAGAAACCAAGTATTTACCTTTAGAAAAACTCCTTTTGGCGCTTGTCGTGACGTCCAGGAAACTACGACATTACTTCTTGGCCTATCCCATCATCATTTATTCCGAACATCCACTTAAACGAATCCTTCACAAGCCAGATTCGTCGGGGAGAATTTCCAAGCAGACTATCGAGCTCGGGTAATACGACATCCACTTCAAACCATGAACTGCATTTAAGGGACAGGTTCTGGCAAATTTTATGGTAGAACTCTCCGTAAGAGAAAGAGCCAGGAGGGGGGAGCGAGGACTCGCTGGGTAAATCATGGACCGTGCACTACAATGGTGCTTCTAACAATAAAGGAGTAGGAATAGGGTTTGTGCTTACCATGCTTGACAAAGAGGTTATAGAATTTGTTGCTCGGTTGGATTTTTCGGTCACCAACAATGAATATGAATATGAGGCTCTCATTAATAGACTCATGACCGCCAAATTGCTTAGAGTAGACCCTATCAGCGTTCAATGTGATTCACAGTTGGTCACCAAACAGATGAATGGGGAATATGCAGCACGTGATGAAATAATGATAAAATATTTGGCTACGACCAAGAATGCAACAGAGTAATTTTTTTCATTCGAGATTCAACAAATAGGATGAGATCAAAACAGCCATACAGACGCATTAGTTGGCTTAGCTTAGCCACGATAATTGACCAAAAGAATACTTGAACAATTGAGGTCGAAACCATCATCTCCTCCAACATTGCGAAAGAGAGAACTATGTGGCACATCCAGCAAGCTGAAAATTAGATGATTTTGCTTGTCCGCTATCTGTTCGAAGGAATATTACCAGTTGACAAAAAATAAGCACATTGGATTAGGCTCTAGGCTACGCGTTTTTTGATGAATTGCTCGAACCAGCTATACAAAAAATCGTATTATGGCCCTTACCTAAGGTCCATCCACCCAAGCGAGGTAGCAAGAATCTTGGAGAACGTTCATGAAGGATTGTATGGAGCCCACTCCGGAAGCAGATCTCTAGCCCATCGAGACCTTACCTAGGGGTATTGGTGGCCTTATATGCAAAAAGATGCCCAAGAATTTGTACAGTTATTCTCAACATGCCAAAGGTATGTACCGATTGTTCAGCAACCCTCTAACGAACTTAACCCAGTTGCTAGCCTTTGGCCATTTGCTCAATGGGGCCTGGATTTGGTCAAACCAATGCCAAGAGCCCCATGAAATTTAAAATGGTTAGTTGTGGCCACAGATTATTTCACAAAATGGATAGAGGCCGAACCACTGGCCAATATTAAAGATGTGGATATCAGGCAATTTCTTTGGCGCAACATAATCACCAGGTTCGAAATTCCAAGGGCACTTATATCAGACAATGGCACGCAATTTGACTATAGATTATAGAAGGAACTTTCTGACCAATATAGGATTAAAGCTTACTACTCAACACTGGCTTATCCTCAGAGCAATGGGTAAGAAGAAGCTTTGAACAAAACTATCTTGAACGGGGATCAAGAAACAATTGGAAGCGTCTAAGGGGAGGTGGGCCGAACAACTCCCCATGGTCCTTTGGGCATACTGAACTACTCCTCGATGTGCAACTGGAGAAACCCCGTTCTCACTTGCATTCGGAATGGAGGCTGTCATTCCATTGGAAATTAATTTTTCAACAGGAAGAGCTAACTTGGTAGAAAATGGCACGAACGAAAATCTGATTTTAATGAATCTTGATCTAACTGAGGAAAAATGTGAGAAGGCATCGCTTCGGCTGGCAAGATACCAACAAGAAATAGCTCGAGCCTATAACATGTCCGTAAAACATCGGCAGTATACGATTGGTGAACTAGTCCTAAAGAAGATCGTCCCAAGCGACCATAAGGGAAATTGGGACAGACCATATCAAGTCACAGATCTGGCAGGAGAAGGGGCATATGAAATCATCAATCAACGGGGAAATGTTCTGCCAAGGCCTTGAAATGCGATGTATTTGAAGAAGTATTATCATTAATCTTGTAGCAGTTATGTAATAATGCTTGGACAAAGGGCATAATGAATAAATATATGGTACTTTACATATCTAGAAAGCTGTTGATTGTTTCATCAACTGCCATAAAACTTTACAACTAAGTATGAATGACATTTTTCAATAACCCAAGTCATCGATCAAAAAAAAAAAAAAAAAAAAACCAAGGGCTATCTACAGCTTCACAAATTATCCAGCTTGGTAGGAATAGGGATATTGGGGTTCGGCAGGGGTACTTGGGAGTATGACGTAGATGATTCAGCTACTCTCATCTTTTTCATTGCCGCCCCCTATCCCTCTCCGATTTGTTCATTTGATCCAGATACGTGGTGTTCGCCTCATTCCATGTAACCTCGGTGTTTGCCTTCAACCGACCTCTCGTTCGCTCTTTATCGCTTCCATGGTCACTTTTCATGCCTCATGATCCGACCTCAACTTGTCTAGCTGACGAGTCGTAGCCTCAAAATTCTCTTCGACTAACAACTGACCGGATTCAGCCGTCACGACCCTACTATCGGCCCGTGCCAAATCTTCTTGAAAGTGCTCTTTTTCAACCGCCATCAGTTTCCTCTCTTCCGCCATCTTTTTTCTCTCTTCCTCTATTTTTCGCCTCTCTTTGTCTTGTCGTTCCCTTTCTCTGGTTAGCTTGACCCTTGCCTCCATGAATTAATTAATTGCCTGCATGACAAAAGATTGGTTATCAAATCACCATTACAACACGATTAAAGTTAATAGGAAACCAGCTTACCATTACTAAGTTTTGGATGCCATATCCTAGAATTTGCTGATTTGACTGCCTTTCTAGCTGATAGATGTCTTTTGGAATCTACTACATACCCCGTGCCATGGCTAAGACCACCCTAGCGTCTGCAAAAACAGAATCTCTTTGTTGAGCGATCGGTCTCTATCATCGGTTGGAATACGTAATTGATTAGGCCGTCCCCAACATCTTCCATTTGCTCTTTTGCTTGATCGTATACGTTGGCGACATGACGACGGAGGTTCCACTAATGGATGGTTTGCCGATCCGCATCGGCGTTGCGTGCCCGCTTCTCGATGGGTTACATGCGTATCATTCGATTGCTTTGTTAGAAAACGCCTCCTTGCCATATCTAGTACCAAAGAATTAGATAACTCTGTTGACACGAGGTTCACTTCTAGTCACCAATCACTTTTGCTTACTACTTCCAATAAGAGGGTGTAGCAAAACAATAGCCACCCGAGAAAGGAATTGATCTATCAACACTTCGGCCGATCAAGAAGTTACAATAGTGCATCTTGAAACTATTTATAGAGTTGGTAAATTCATCCCCCATGACTCGTGTCAATTTGTATTTACGGAATGATGATCTGTGGACACACAAGTTTTTGGTTAGTATAATAGACCCAATTACAATCAATGCATAAAATTGTAAAGACTCTTTGAGATAATGCTCACACGCACCCAACACTTTGGGCACAGTGTCAACTCCATCGGCAAAAAATGGCGATTAAAATCCCCAACTCCCTAACACCATAACTGCATCATCCGCTTCTATGGCGTAAGTTCCAAGAAGAAGCCGAACAAGTGACCTATCCTGATCTTAGTGTTTGGACGCAAGGAAGAATGCCCTTGAAGGGATTAATAGAGACTATAGCAGTATTGTAGCTCCCTCAAGCCTAAATCTAGGTTTAACATATTGTTCAAGGCAAGCATTCCATTCACAATTTTGAAAAAGTTTGTATTCAATAGAAACAGGGGAACTCCATAATGCACTAGGATCTCGCGAAGGTGGGGGGATAAAGGGGAAACCTAACCCCACCATCTACTATGACCAAAACTAGCCAAAGGACCCTATCGTTGCTAGGAAACAAGAAATTATCATTTGGACAAGAAAATTCTATGTTAAATACTATTAGGAATATCACAGGTCGTTCGAAACTGAGCTATACCCTCTGGACTACTAAGCAAATAAGCATATTTCCCCATCTCTACCCAAATCTATGGAAGCTAAAATAGCTAGAGGAGAGAATGAAGAAACTTACGATAAATAGAATGAGAGACCCAAGGAAGGTGTTTTGTTGAACGATGGTAGTAGAACAGGTATCAGCACCAGATGTCGTGTAAGGCAAAAATACTGCCAACACAAATATCCCAAATATCAATGCTAATGATTTGTATCTCTATATGTGTAAAAGAAATGTGTAGAAGAAGGAGTAGAAACGACGCACCCTTTTGACGCACGTGTCACTTCGTTCGAATAATGTGCCGTTGCATTTAATGTCAAGTACTCATGGACGTTTCAAATCATTGACGCATGCCAGGTGACGTAAGCGCATAGAAAATTGGAGCCCCCAAAACCCTAAGAAACCCTAAGAAAATCTCCTAGGAATAATACATCGGCTGAAAACAATGTCGATCTCTTGCTTGGAAGCAGGGAATAGACCTATGAGGGTTCTTCTAAGAAAACCTATCCCATGGATAGTACATCGGTAGAAAACGATGCCGATCTCTTGGTTAGGAGCAAGGAATGGACCTATGAGGGTTCTCTTAAGAAAACCTATCCCCAGGAATAGTACATCGGCGAAAAACAATGTTGATCTCTTGCTTGGGAGCAAGGAATGGACCTATGAGGGTTCTCTTACGAAAACCTATCCCAAGGATAGTACATCGGTTGAAAACGATGTCGATCTTTTGCTTGGGAGCAAGGAAAGGACCTATAAGGGTTCTCCTATGAAAACCTATCCCAGGGATAGTACATCGGCTGAAAACAATGCCAATCTCGTGCTTGGGAGCAAGGAATAGACATATGAGGGTTCTCCTAAGGAAACCTATCACAGGGGTAGTACATCGGCTAAAAATGATGCCGATCTATTGCTCAAAAGCAAGGAGTGGTTTTAGGAGGGGTCTCCTAAGAACATCTATCTTAGAAAAAGTATATTGGCTACTAATGATGCTAAACTCTTGCTTGGAGGCAAGAAGTAGGCCCCAGAAAATTCCCATCAGAACAACAAACGAATCCCAAAAACATTCCAAACCAACATCCCAAAAACATTCATATAACCCACATCCATTCATACATAACATAAACAAATGATTCAACAAAAACTTTCATATAATCGAAAGTAGTTTATACACATAAAACTACATCTAAACAACAAAATCACAAAAACTTTCATCTAATCCAAAGTAGTTCATACACATAAAACTACATCTAAAAAAAACAAAAAAAAAAAAAAAGAAAAAGAAAAAGAAAAAGAAAAGAAAAAAGAAAGCACTTGGCTTCATTCTGCTCATGCCCCTTCGGTAGTCTCTTCACTAGGCTTGTCCATGGCATCTGGGCGCGGGAAAGGGATGTTCTTCCTTAGCTCGGAATCCACTGGCACATTAGTAGCTTGAAGTGCAGATGTCAATCAGTGTTCAAACAACATGTTCTCTAGTTTGGCAAACTATTCTTCATTTGTGGCTTCATTGCATCCCTTATCCTTAGCTGCCTTGACCGCATCTACAAGACTTGCATTCGAAGTAGCAAGAGCAGATGAAAGTTGTTCTTTCTCCTCCTTCAGGCCATTAACCTCTTGTGTCGAAGACTTTAGCATGGAGTCCATTATCAACAACTTCTTCTCAACCTCCACAATTTTCCCCTCTGAAGTCGCTAGCCAAAGCTCTAGCTCCTTCACTTTCTCGTTTTGCCAATCACTTATGGTCTTCAGTTTGTCCGCAGCCCTGATGACTTTGTCATGGTGAACTATAGCCTCGTAGGCAGAGAATAGACCCTAAAACAAAAATATATATATAAGGCAGTGAACATTTCCAGAAACAAACCTCTCACAACAGGGTAATGAGGTACTTACCACTAAAGAGAAGTACAAGACCTGTGAGAAAATTACCACATCTGTCTGTTTGGCCAGACGACTGGTATCGGCAAGGAGATTCGAATAATCACATGGGTCACCTCAGCATTACCCATGGCTATATCAGTTTTTGTTATTTGCCGATCCTTTATGAATTTCCAGCATTTTTGGATACATGCCATATTGAAACCATCTAGTCCAGGCGCTTTGTTCCCTCCACACTCCTTTACAGCTAACCAAATTTCATTCTCAGAAAATTCGACCTCTAATACCTCTTCAACCTTGACCTTGCTAATAATTTTGATGTCGCTTGTGAGTTTAGGCCTGTTCACCAAATTTTCAGAAAAACAGCTTGGAAAAGTACTACAAACTTCATGTTTAATTGCATTTGGATCTTCAATTTTGACCCCATTCACATGTACAGAATCCAATAGGTTTTTACATGTAACGCCCAAATTTTGATAGTATAATACAATGATACACTGAGGTTTAACTAGCGGAATACACATCATTTTTAAGTACAAAATACAAATAATTACACTAAAAGAAAATATTAACAATAGTTACAGATAAAATTCTTTAAGTCTTTAAATACAGATCAATTCCTTAATACAAAAAGATTATCCAAAATACAGGAATTATGAAATCTAATCTCTAAGGCAGCCATGGTTCCTCAAAACTTTTAGGGATTCCGTTCTCGGTGTAAAACTCGCCTTCACCTGGCATAAAACGCCATGAGCTTGGAATGCCCAATAAACACACACACCCCGACCCTTTTCCCATTCCAAATACACAAGTAACATAACGACACAATCATAACATACATCGAAAGAAATAGTTAACCAGAGCTTATAATTAAATTTCAATTCTCATGAATAATAGTCAATTTTAGGTTAGTTCTAGGCAACTCCCCATGGAATGTCGTTCCTACCCAACCACTAACACTGGCCATGGGCAATTCTGACCCCCCCATGGTTAATACAATACCAATGCGTCGCTTACCTCATAACCACCAGTGCGTCGCTTACTGCACAATTACCAATGATGCCCACGCACCTTGGTTACATACCCGAGTGGTGACATCACGGTTTGCCCCAAGGAAACGGGCTTCTAGGGATACTCTCTCTGTGTGAGACCCTCACTGCTACCCTTATGCCTTCCATTTCCGTTAAGCAGCTAGAATACCTCTCGTGCCATGTTAGGGTTCGAAAACACACTTGCGCAAGACTTCACAAAAATAGAACACCTTCCACTATATCATACTCTTGAATCCATCGTTCATTATCTCATAAAATTTAATACAATGATTGCAACCCATTACCATCCATTTGATTTTCCCTTTATTAAGTGCATTATGTTCTCAGTTATAGCAAAGCATGGTCAATATAATTACAAATCCAAACTAAACAACAAGTAATTTATCATGGTAAAGTGAATTTACAATTTATCATAGATTACATATCAAGACTAAAACATTCAAGAAAAATAGAATACAAGAGTTGCAAACCAAATAAGAGCATATTAACACAAATTTCCAGATTTCTAGATTTGAAAATAATTATGAAAAAAAATACTTTTATTGGCCCTAAGTACCTGGTCTCATGTGAGTTTGTAGATAAATAAGTCTAGTTTCAAACTCAATTTACGAAAGTAGGATAGGTATTTTAGATTTTAAGATAATTCAGAATTACCAAGATCTGTCCAGATTCGTTGACAGTTACGCAAATCGTTTTTCTCTCGAATCCCTCACTCTCTTGAGTTCAAACAAATTTTAGTTAAAATATAACACCAAGATTAAGATTTTGACATAAAATTGGACTCAAGATTATGTTTCTGGAATTTTATAAAAATAGAGAAAGTTGACTGTTTTTCTGGTTCTGTGAGTAAAAAACTTAGAAAAATTGTTTAGGTTATAAAATTCATCCTTAGGTCCTACAAAAATTATCTCAAACTCTAGACATACAAATATTACACCATAAAAACAGATTTTGAGTTTCTTGAGCTTGATAGGAAAATAAATTCAAGAGAGGGAAAAGATTTGTGCTGGAAATTTAGGAAAGAAAAAGAAGCATACCCTTTCTTGATTAATATACATTTATACAAGAGTGTAGGCCTAGACTACAACATATATAGGGGAAAAACAAGTGGTAAAAGAACTTGAGAGAAGAAGGTGATGTAGGTTTACCTTTGTTGTACAAGACTCAACACAATTCTTCTTTTTCTTCTTCTCTTCTCCTTTCTCTCTCTCCCTCTCTCTTTTTTTTTTTTTTTTTTCCAAGATCACTCTCACTCACTCTAGTGCATGGTTGAAAAAAGTGTAAAATGAGGGGAAGAAGTGTGCATATATATATAAGAGAAGGATTGGGAGGTTTCTTAGGGACCAAGTTATATAAGTGTAATTTGTCAAAGTTGCCATCAAGGCCATTTCATCCATCACATGGCCAACTACTTGGGCTCCAAGAAATATATATATATATAAGATATTTGTATTTATAAACATAAAATAATAGGCATAAGTAAATTAATTAAGAAAATATTACAATTAAGGTTTGGAATGAAATAAAATAAGATAGTATAACCTTGATATTTAGTATACAATATACTAACATTAGAAAATAGTTAAAATAATAAATTTGGGTCCCGTTAAATTAAAGCGCAAACAAAGGCGAGAAACCAAGCAAAAACGGTATTACTGGGAATTAGGATTTCAAAGTGATTAATCTATAATTATAGGGTCTAATAATTAATAATAGGGTTTTAAAGGTGATTATTAATCTATGGGATCAATTAGGGTTTACTCGAGTTAATCCGCGATGCTTCCCGATTCTAGGGTTTAAAAAGCAATTAAGCGAAAATTCAAGGGCTTTATTGAAATCAACTCAAGGTTAGGGATTTAATGGTAATTACAAAAATTAGGGTCTCTACATTACATCTCCTTCTACTGGCACGGATGTGAAAAAATCTAGTATTCTTTTCCACCATCTGAGTCCAATCCAATCTGGATTTCTGAAACAATAGTGAGTCATTTCTCTTTCTTAATTTCCACACCATGTCCTTGACTTTACATCTTCTTTTATTTTCAGATTCATTTAATTCCCTGCTTTCTGCCTCCAAATCAAAGCGATGTAAAACCTCCTCAGCTTGTTGTAGTTGGCGATCCACATTCCCAAAAACCTCATGGTTCCACAGCTTTAGTTTGTGCTTCAAGGCTGTGAATTTTTTCTTCAGTCTGCACCCAGCCCACCCCTCTTCTTGGACCTCAAACCATACTGCTGCAACTGTTTGCTTGAAATTAGGATGCAAAGACCAAGCATTTATAAATCTGAATGGCTTTGGACCCCAATCCCTAGCATCTTCTCTAACCACTATTGGACAATGATCAGAGACAATCCTAGGTAAGCCTCATAATTTGAAGTCAAACTTTTCTAACCATGCTAGCTCAAACAAGAACCTATCAATCCTACTCCATCTCACCCCCTTTTGAGTATTGCTCCAAGTGTATTTTCTATCTTACATAGGAATATCAGTCATCTCCAACTTCTCAATAAACTCATTAAAATCAGACATGCCCCTATCCCTCCTTAAACAACCCTTTCTTTTCCCTATCACCCTAATCTCATTGAAATCTCTCCCCCATACACCAAGGATTTGTAAATAAGGATTTTAGTCTAACAGTTGATTCCCATACTTTTTCTTCTATTAGCAACCTCATTTGGAGCATACATATTAACAATGACACAACCAAAAGAACTATTGGAAATACCTGAAAGAATGATGAGATTTTTAGTGCTACAACAATCCTTCATTGAGAAAATCTCAGAATTCCAAATCGAAAGTAATCCCCCTGCACTTCCAACAGCATCTACCACCATATAATCCATTATTTCCCAAGGCCAAATTGATCTAATCATCCTCTCATCCAAACAGCTTCTTTTAGTCTCTTGTAGCATTAAAATGTCCACCTTCCTTTCTCTTACCAAGCTTTTGATTCTCCTTCTTTTTTCGGGTCTTCCTAGACCTCTAATATTCCAGGACATAGTAATCATTAAAACTTTTTATAACTCCTAATCCCCTTCAAGCTAACCATTAAGCTTGGTAAGCCTCAACCCTATTAATGACCCTTTCGAGATCATATTCTTCAAGTTCCATAATCTTATTAATTGTATCCTCCTCATTCCTTTGCCAATCGATCCCCAAATCTTTACCAATTTGTACTATTATCTCAGCTTCTCTTCGCATCTATCCTCTTCTACTTGATCTACTATTATGAGACAAAGATATCGAAGTTGCAGTTGCTACTGCTCTAAAGATGGCTCCTCTTTGGAACTGCTTCTAGCTGGGATATGACAATAATTTTTTCTCCTTCCATTCTGGCACTTCCTCATAAATCTCCTCTTTTTTGTTACCGCCCTCTTCAGACAAGCATTCCTTAATTTAGAAGAAGCAGGGTTCCCACTTGAATTTCCAATACATAAGTGAGCTTGGGCTGAATAAATAAGATCATTATTTAATGGTCCACATACTACATTACCATGTTGGGCCTTTTTCAATACCACTTATACTGGGCCTAGTATCTTCAGACCCATTAAGACTTCTAATAAATCTAGCCTTTTGGATGCTTCGATCTACTTCATTAATGTCTTCAGTATTTGCTTCCCTATAGAGCGCTCCTCTTGCACACTTGACTCTTCCCTAAGAAAATTGCCACCTTTTGCCTTCCCTATACTTATATCAGTTTCTTTTACTCCAGATTCCCATTCCACTCCCCTCTCATCAATCGCCTCATTTTTCTTGGCACACATAGATTTGCTACTGTGTGTAATTTCAACATCATTGCTTAACACTTTTGCCATTGGTGAATGCTCATCATCGTCCACAACTGTCATCCCTGCCCTTCGTAGCACCATATTGCCACTGCCACTGGATTCAAGTGGTGCACCATTCTGCTTCAAACCTTTACACTTGTAACAGAATAACTCCGAACAAGATACTAAATCAATATTTTCGCACACTCTAACTGGGTACGAAACACCCTTACATCTCAATACAACCACTTTTTTAATAAATTCCATGCATTTTGTGAGAATTCTAATCTTGCCACAATGGAACGACTCTCCACTTAACGTATCATAATCTATTTGAATTACCGCCCCCCAAGTTGCTCCAATGTCTCTGAACGTTTTCGTGTTCCACAAGTTAAATGGAACACCGAAATAACTAATCCATATATATCTTTCTTGTTGGACATGAAATCCTGGCTTCCATGGTATCACACCATTCAAAGATCCAGTCCTTCAAACTGGTTTTGCCTTTCTTCATATCTTCCACATTTTTGAAGGATAACACTGCTAATCTTCCCCCTTCTGATCTAACTAGCACATCCTTCCATTCTCTCTTCAGGAATTCCTTCTTAAACTCATCAAAATACATACAACACTTAATTTTGATGATCACGCTTTCATAAAGCCAACCATTACCAGTTTTCTCTACTTGTATAATCACTTCATTGCTTCTTTGATTAACCTCATTGTTCACTATATCAGCAAACGACGTCCCTTCCGCAAATGGCTTCAATACATAACTTTCATCAATCATTCTATCTCTATCGACCTTCACAACTGACTTCCTTTTTATCTCCATCCTCTAGACCTTCTTTTGATTTACCTTCTCAAAATCTTCTTTTTGACTTTCAGTTCTTTATTCTCCAACCAAGTCCCGTTCGCATTTTGAACTGCCACATCAGTAGAAACTCGGCAACCATACCTAACAAACCCAAGTCTTGACCTTGTTAGTTTCTTTCTCTTCATTGGAATGAATACATCCTTGACTATCCCAAACTTTGTAAACAACTTGAAGAGACCTTTTGGAGTCATGCGCTTTGGTAAATTATCCACGAAGATGGTGAAGATCCCATCTTTCTTACCTCCATGATCCAACGTTCCCCTTCGATTTCGTATAACAGGAATCCAACCTCCTTGCTCTCTCTCTCTTTCTCTCTCTCATGTCATGTTGACAGTATTCCGCATTTGCTAACGCTATTAAGAAACTAGAATATTTAGGAAGAAATTTGGAAAGAAAAAAGAAAATAGATGAAATATAAATAAAATATATTTATATATTTATATTTTATCTAATTAATATATATTTAATTTTTTTTTTCAAATCTTTTAACCAAACATAGCTGAAAAAATTCTTCCTCTCCAATTATTGGGGAGAGCATGGGCTGAATGTGCATTGTACTTTGGTGTATGTATGGGTGTGAGTGTGTAGTTTCTCAAATGATAAAAGTGGGAATGTTCTAATGCTTTGCCCTTCACAATTGTAAGTTTGATGAGGCGAAAAAACATTCATATTGGCAGCAATCACAAATATCATCTTAGAATGATTGTTTTTTTTTGGTTTTTTGTCCTTTTTTTTAAAAAAAAGAAAAACTTACATGAAATGTAAAATGAACATTTGTGTATCTTTATCAAGGATGAGATGAACATCTTATATAAATTAGTTAATGATGTGAGTAAAATTCATTATTTATTTATTTATTTATTCAATTCAAAGGAAAGAAAAGCAGAATGGAGAGTTAAGGCATATTGCCTTGATACATAGAAGAGGACCCTAATATGTCTGCAACAAGTAGGCTTGCAACCTCAGTAGGAGCGTCATTAAGAAAAACAAAAGATTCAGGGTAATTAGCTCATAAGTTTGCCAGACCATCAGCACTTTTGTTGCCTTCTTGGAAGGATGTGTTGAATGGTACAATTGAATCTCTGTATCAGGAACTTGGTATCCTCAAGAAGTGGATTGTGTTGAAAATTGGGACCAAATTCTTCCTAGATAAGTTTAACAATGCGCACAGAATCGAACTCTATAATTATATCTAGCATTGCTTTCTAAAAAATGATAGTTAGGCCTCGATACACTACCTAAAGCTCAACGTCCAAGCTAGTTGCTTCATCAAGTCTCCCATGGTATCCATGCATCCAGGCTCCTCTCTCACCTCTGAAGAGACCTCCATAGCCAGCTGGTCTAGGATTTCCTTTTGAGCAACCATCAGTATTGAGTTTGATTTTTCCTGCAAAAGGTAAAGGCCAGTTAGTTTGTTGTTCCAGAAGTTGTCTAGTAAGGTGGTCAGATTGGAATGCTGCATAGGTTTCAGCTGCTTGGTGTTGAATGTATCGGATGACTTCATGAACATTGTATTCCTCTTGCCTAAAAAAAAAAAAATTATTTCTAGCTTTCCAGATTGTCCACACAGTGAATAAAAACACAATGCTTCAAGGAATTTGATAGGTCTTTCTCTTCTTGCTTCTCAGGTTAACTTGAAGCCATTGCTTCCAAGTTTGTTATTCACTTAGCTCAAGCCATCTGCGGTTTCTGATAGCAAGCCAGATAGCTTTAGCTTTAGGGCATTCTCTGAACAGGTGACTTATGTCTTCCCGAGCTGAGCTGCACCTGGGGCATCTGTCATCCATGGTCAAACCTCTAACACTTCAGTGGTGGCTGGTTAATAAATGCTCATGGAATAGCAGCCAGCAAAAATATTTCAGCTTTTGTGGAATCTTTTGTTTCCAAATCCAATTCCAGCTTACAGTGCCACTGTGTTGGTCCATATTTGTTAAGAGATCATAAGCTGCACTAACAGTGAAGTTTCTAGTTGGAGCTCCTTTCTAGTAGGGATTGTTTAGTACTTCAACAAAATGTGGCAAATGAATTTGTGACATGCTCTGTAGAGTGGATTAAGGAATGAAGTCAGCAACTGCCCCAAGATTCCAGGTCCCATCTTCCTTGATTACATCAGCTACTTTCAAACAGTTAGAGGTATGGTCACCAGGGCATAGAGATGCAATAATAGAATCTCCACACCACTAGTCATTCCAGAAGGAGATGTTCTTGCCATTACTGACTAACCACTTGGCACTTTTCTTAAGAAGATCTCTGGTTTTGATTATACTTTTCCAGGTTTGTGAAGCCAATCTTTTAATAGGCCAATCCATCAAGGGTTCTTTTTGAAGGTACTTACCTTTGAGCACTGTTGTCCAGGTTGAATCCTTATCACTAAGAAGTTTCCATCCAAGTTTGGTTAGAAGGGCTAGGTTTTGGTCTTCTGCTTTTTTGATGCCAAGGCCTTTCTGCTGCTTGTTCTTACAAACTTGTCTCCAATTAACAAGATGAACTTTCCTCTTGCTTCCTTGGTCCCCCCATAGGAAATTCCTATTGAGTTTGTCAAGTTGTTTACACACACTCTGCGAAAGCTTGTTGGTTTGCATGATGTAAGAGGGTATGGATGAGGTTACAGACTGAATGATGGTAATTCGTCTAGCTAGGGATAAAGTATTAGCTTTCCAGGAGGATAGCTTGTTTCTCCAAAATGTTGTTGTACATGCCTCTCTGAACTCTGCTGTGAAGGAAGGGCACTCCAAGGTATTTACCCAAATTATGGGTTAAGGCTATTCCACAAAACTGATTTAGCTCTTTAGCCTTTCTACTAGCCACATTAGGAGAGATGACCATTTCAGATTTTTGGAGGCTGATTTGTTGGCCATAAATGAGGCGGAATTCATTGATTGTGTGCATGATGGTCTCACAGTTAGTTTGATCAGTCTTGCAAATATGTGGGAGCCGGATAATTGGAATAATCAGAAGCGTACTCTAGAAGACAGATATTATACGGCTCTACCCTGCACATAAGGATGCCGAATATAATAGATAGGCCGAATAGATACTGAACTATGGAGCCGAGTAAATAAGAGGATAATGAGTGACAAGTGGGCCTGGCCACGAGGCCCAGGAAACAAGTATAAATAAAGGAACAACAGACTAAGAAAGGTATGTGAGAATTGTTGTGCTTAACTTAGAATACAAGCATTCTTGAGTGTAGAGACTAACTTGTCTGTCGGAATGCTAATTTTGGCACCCCCGACCGGAGTGTTTATTCCTTTTCAGGTGACTAGAAGAGGATCACGAGCGTTCCCCAGGATCAGAAGAGTATTTCCAAACCACTTCTCCACAATTGGCGCCGTCTGTGGGAATACTCAAGCACATCCATGGTGAGCGTGACAGAAGATCCTCCGATAGTCACTGTCGACCCTATACCGCAAGATAAACCACTCCAACAAACTTGTTTGGAACAGAGACTATCGCCGTAAGACGTGCCTTGAATTTCGCCTCACCTCGACTTCGGAGCACGAGACAATGCAGGCGATCATGGAACAAGCAAAGCAAAATGAACAGAGGTTGGAGAACATGATCGTTGAGAACGAACGTCTTCGTAAAGATTTGGCCTTGGAAATGGGAAGTCCAAGCAAGCTGCGCGCCTAAATCCGGAATGATCTCTGAAGGCAGGTGGTCGATAACCTCGAGCACGACAAGACACTGATAGCGACTCTGACTCATTATCCCCGGAGCCTAGGAAGAAGGGACGACATGAAACCACCAGTTCTTCCGAAGAAAGTCCCCGCACAATGCACAAGCGAAGAAGGAACAGTTCGGACGAAGACCAACACGATCCCTTCGTACGACGGATTGCAAAGGTTGCGCTATCCAAGAAATTCAAAGCACCGTCGTTCACCTTGTACGACGGCAATCAGACCCCATCGACCACATCCGCCACTACAAGCAGGCCATGACATTGTATGTAGACGACGAGGCCTCATGTGCCGAATATTTCCAACAGTTTGGGACCACTAGCGGTCAGGTGGTATTATAAACTGGAGCCGGCTTCGATCAAAACCTTCCACCAATTACAGAAATCCTTCAGGGCCAGATTCATCACCAACGAAGTCCAGCCGAAGCAAGCCGACTCTCTCTAGGCAATGCAAATCCTGCCAGGAGAAACACTAAGAGAATATTTGGCGCGATATTGGGAATGCTTTAATCTTGTTGACGACGCTTGCAACGACTCCATGGCCATCACCGCCTTCAAAATGGGATTACACCCAGATAGTGCCCTCCGTAGTTCCTGACTAGAAGACCCCCAAAACGGTCTGGGGGTTAATGAAGAAAGTAGAGGAATACTGCAAAGTGGAAGATGATGCCTTGCAGGTTAAAGCCGGACGCGTCGCCAACAAAACGGCCCCTCCCGAAATCGCTCAGCCAATAAGCTCCGCACCACCTCAAAGCCCTGAACCACGACAGCGGGCTAAACGAGACAAGAGACGGGATTCTCGCCGTTCCAGCGATCAATGCTCACACCAAGTAAATGAGCAACTGTAGGTCGATAGCAGGTGCACAAAGCGCGCCGACAAGAAATATACGGAGCTGTCAGAGCCAATCAGCTCGATTATGTCCAAAATCCAACATCTTCTGTTCTTCAAATGGCCGTCCAAGATGGTGGGACCTCCTGACATAAGAAGGCGGGACAGGCGTTGTGAATATCACAAAGATCACGGTCATGACACGGACAGTTGCTATGTCTTGAAAGACCACCTTGAGGAATTGGTGCAAGATGGTCGGCTCCAGCAACACGTACGGAATAGCACAATCAAAACTGTTGCCCTTCGGTAGGAGTCACCTCCCCTCAGCGTTATACATATGATATACAGCCTTCCAACGCCACGTACCATACACGCAATTCATTCAGCCTCCCAGAAGCAACGTACACAAACGAAACAGCCCCACGAAGCTCCGAGTATTACCTTCGACGATTTCGATCTTATCGGCATAACACTCCCTCATATTGATCCATTGGTCATTGAACTACACGTGAACCGATTTACCGTTAAACGCGTCCTCATAGACCAGGGGAGCACTTCGGAGGTCATGTATTACGAGACCTTCCTCAAACTCGGCTTCAACGAATCAGACCTGTCTCCGGCTCCTCATCCATTATTCGGCTTCAACGCAAATCCAGAGTACCCGTTGGAAAAAATCACGTTACCCGTTCGGGCGGGCTCCCAAACAGTGGATGTGGAATTCTTGGTCGTCAAGCTCCCTTCTCCGTATAACCTCATCATGGGGCAAACTTGGTTGCATACTATTCAGGCCGTGCCGAGCACCTATCATCAGCTGCTACGCTTCCCGACCGAACACGACATCGAGCAAATCCGTGGTTCCCAGCAATCTGCACAAGCATGCTATCTCTTTTCTGGAAAAACACCAACGGAGACGCAGGTCAACTCCACTGAAGTGTCGAATCGAGATGGTCTCGACGACGTTGGACGGCTCCTTGACGAAAAGCCATGGAAGCTCTAGGCGATACCAGTAGCGGCTTCCCAAGACGTATGCTCAACGCGTCCAGCTGCGCCGTTACACGCCGGGAAAGTTGCTCCTAAAGGTACTTTCGGATGATAGGAGGCCGGTTGATGGAAAATTAGGCACGCGACCTTGCTCTTAACACACTTGCGCAAATTCTATCATTAAACCCGACCTGTGGGGAATGATATTGGTTCTGAATGGCTCACCTAGTACACTTTCCACTTCTGTAATGCAAAGATTCCTGTTTACTCGCTGTGCAATCCAGCTCAAAAGTGTTCCAAATAAAGTCTCCGGATTCGGAGCCCTATCGGCGCATGACGTCTTCGGGCCGATAAAGCCTCTGGATTCGGAGTGCCCTTTGTGGATATCACAATTGGCCAATTAAAGTCTCCGGATTCGGAGCCCCATCGGCAATGACGTCTTTAGGCCGATTAAAGCTTCCAGATTCGGAGCGCCCTTCGTGGATATCACGATTGGCCAATTTAAGTCTCCGGATTCGGAGCCCCATTGGCGCATGACGTCTTTGGGCCAATAAAGCCTCCGGATTCGGAGCGCGCCTTCGTGGATGTCACGATTGGCCAAATAGTCTCTGAATTCGGAGCCCCATCGGCGAATGACGTCTTTGGGTCGATTAAAGCCTCCGGATTCGGAGCGCCCTTCGTGGATATCACAATTGGCCAAGTAAAGTCTCCGGATTCGGAGCCCCATCGGCGAATGACGTCTTTAGGCTGATTAAAGCCTCCGGATTCGGAGCGCCCTTCGTGGATATCACGATTGGCCAATTTAAGTCTCCGGATTCGGAGCCCCATCGGCGCATGGCGTCTTTGGGCCAATAAAGCCTCCGGATTTGGAGCGCCCTTCGTGGATATCACGATTGGCCAATTAAAGTCTTCGGATTTGGAGCCCCATCGGCGCATGACGTCTTTGGGCCGATTAAAGCCTCCGGATTCGGAGCGCCCTTCGTAGATATCACGATTGGCCAATTTAAGTCTCTGGATTCGGAGCCCCATCGGCGCATGACGTCTTTGGGCTGATAAAGCCTTCGGATTCGGAGCACTCTTCGTGGATGTCACAATTGGCCAAATAGTCTCCAAATTCGGAGCCCCATCGGCGAATGACGTCTTTGGGCCAATTAAAGCCTCCGGATTCGGAGCGCCCTTCGTGGATATCATGATTGGCCAATTAAAGTCTCCGAATTTGGAGCCCTATCGGCGAATGACGTCTTTGGGCCGATTAAAGCCTCCAGATTCGGAGCGCCCTTCGTGGATATCACGATTGGCCAATTTAAGTCTCCGGATTCGGAACCCCATCGGCGCATGACGTCTTTGGGCCGATAAAGCCTCCGGATTCGGAGCGCTCTTCGTGGATATCACGATTGGCCAATTAAAGTCTCCAGATTCGGAGCCCCATTGGCGAATGACGTCTTTGGGCCGATTAAAGCCTCCGGATTTGGAGCACCCTTCGTGGATATCACGATTGGCCAATTTAAGTCTCCGGATTCGGAGCCCCATCGGCGCATGACGTCTTTGGGCCGATAAAGCCTCCGGATTTGGAGCGCCCTTCGTGGATATCACGATTGGCCAAATAGTCTCCGGATTCGGAGCCCCATCGGCGCATGACGTCTTTGGGCCGATAAAGCCTCCGGAAAGGAGCGCCCTTCGTGGATGTCATGATTGGCCAAATAGTCTTCGAATTCGGAGCCCCATCGGCGCATGACGTCTTTGGGCCAATAAAGCCTCCGGATTCAGAGCCCCATCGGCGCACGACGTCTTCAGGCCGATAAAGCCTCCAAATTCGGCTGACCAAATAGTGCCACCGAGCGACGTTCAAGGGCTGAGTAATATTCTGAATTCGGAGTGCCCTCCAGAATGAAGACATTTACACATCGAAGCAGTGATATGTAGGTTGAACCAGCACAACCGCATGAACAAGACAAGACGTTCCAGCATTGAAAATAAGATGCTTAATTAAGCGTACAAAAAGTCAGAATGAGATAAACTTTTAGAATGAAACATTTTATTCGATTAAACAGTAATTACAAGAAATGCAATCCGCGTTCAAAGCATTAAAATGTCTATTCTCATACGGCGTCGCGTTGGTACAAGCGGCAGCCCCGAGTCAACGCCCGCTGACCAGAGAGCACCGGCAACTTGAAATGCTTTGATCTGACCGTGCTTGAATCCACGATTCACAACGACGATATAATCACCTTTGAGGCGGGGACCTTTGACACCATAGACAACGTCAAGGCCAAGATCCAAGACAAGAAAGAAATTCCCCACGAAAACAGTAATACTCAACGGTCGCGGAGCTACGTCGGCCTCATTTCTCGGTCGCGATTGCGGAGAACTTCGCCATTGCTGTTTCTCCCTTCGAGGTGATCTGCTTTGACGACTTAAAGGCTGACGTTTTTCCCATTTTTTGAACGCCCTACCTCCCGCGCGAGTGGGTTCTCTGCTGCGATTCATTGCAATGTCAAGCTCAGCTAGAGTCTGAGTTTCTTCTCTACTGCTGAAGAAAAACTCCATTCGACATTCACACTTATCTAACCCCACGCAACAAAATCGTTTTAAATCGAGTCTGAGCACAGTAAGCGAAGTCACTGTAGCGAAAAGTCTGAGGCGATTTATTTCTAAAATCCTTGCAGTGGCCCCGAGGCGATTTCATTAACATTGAACTCCAAAAGACGGACGTCGAGCGATATTGGCCACAGCCACTCCATGTATTAATCTTTGGCTTTTTTTGAGTTAAAATGGCCTAATTATATAAACAGCAATTATAGATGGGCTAACTGTCTCGGATTCGGAGCCCCTGGTGTACGACACCTTTGGGACGGTTAAGCCTCCGAATTCGGAACCTCATCGGCGCAATTGACCTTGCGTGACACGCCAAAAATATATTTAGTAAAGAATGCTCATGACAAGCCGGCATATAACAGTTCGAAATTAAAACGCCTAGTTGATTCGAGCCGGTTAATGTTTATACAATGAAACGCATGCAAACACAGGTGTGCCGAATGAAAATTACAATGAAACATTTAAAATAGAACGTTTTATTCAATCAGGCAATAATTACATAGTTATGAACGCGATCTGCGTTCGAACGTTACATTGAATATTTTTATACGGCGTCGCCCTCATCCTCACTCTGTTCAACTTCAAAGGCGGAAAATGGAAAATGGTTACGTTGGTATAGTGGCAATGCCGAATCGACCCCTGCTACTCGGAGAGCTTCCTCGGCCTGAAGCGCGTTGATCCAACCATGCTTAAATCCACGATTTTCGCATCGGCAAACTTCCTCGGCAAGCTTTTTCTTGGTCTTCTGTATCCCTACTTTCCGGCCATCGTGGAAGCCTTTTTCATAGGCCCTCCCCTTCGCGGATTCCATCGCGAACATGCTCGCCGTATCGCGATCGGCGAGCGCGGTACTGATAAGCCGCTGGGTGAGCCTTTCTTCCATGATTAGGTTAACCTGTCCGACGGGTTGTGCCTGAACAGCCTTGACCTTCCTTAGCTCACGCTCAGTCGCTTCTGCGCGAGCCTCCAAACTTCGGATACGTTTATCCCTCTTCTCTATTTCTCAGTGGGAAGCACGGAGACGCATGTCGATTTCGTAGGCAGTATAGAGCCCCTTCACCGCACTGTGAATGCCTTTACAAAACACTTCGAAGTTTTGTCGACCTACCATCGACTGCTGGACCTCGGAGAAAAAATCTGTCGAGCAAATTCGACTGCCACACTTGAATCTCTAACGATCGAGTCCGCATCTGTCATGGGCCTATTCCCCACAAAGACTGCAAAACTCAATGGGCGTGGGTTCTCACCGGGCTCCCTTCCAGAACGGGGTTGCGGGGATTTGCCCTGTGGCTCTTTGTCCCTCCTGGGCGACTTACTTCGACGACGAGGAGATTGACGTCTCTCCCGATCCCTCGAAATCCTACCTCCCGAACGCGAAGGTTCACCATTTCGATTCATGTCTCCTCCCAGCTCAGCTAGCGTCCTCGCTTCCTCTCTACTGTTAAAGAAGAGTCTATTCGACATTCGTGCTTGTTTATTCTTCGTCAAAGACCTGGACTGAGTTGCTCACTGAGCACTTAAATAGGACCTTCATTCATTGATTCCCTACGAGGGCAGCGCCTCCAAGGCAATCTCATTAATATCGAAACCTTAACAGCCCGATGCCGACCAGTTGTGCACCCATCAAATACTGATTTAGGCAGTCTTAACTTCCGCATGGGCAAATTCATGAAGCAGCTGGGGCAAGGGCAAATTCATCAATCTATTCAGCTTGAGTGCCGCAGCCGCTTTACGAATATACTGATCAATATTGTGTTATTCGGCGTTTCAAATTCATGAACCAGCTGGGGCAAGGGTAGATTCATCAATCTATTCGGCTTGAGTGCCATAGCCGCTTCACGAATACACTCATCAATATTGTGTTATTCGGCGTTTCAAATTCATGAACCAGCTGGGGCAAGGGCAGATTCATCAATCTATTCGGCTAGAGTGCCGCAGCCGCTTCAACGAATACACTCATCACAATTATGTTATTCGGCGTTTCAATTCATGAACTAGTTGGGGCAAGGGCAGATTCATCAATCTATTCGGCTGAGTTGCCGCAGCCGCTTCATGAATACACTTATCAATATTGTGTTATTCGGCGTTTCAAATTCATGAACCAGCTGGGGCAAGATCAGATTCATCAATCTATTCAGCTGGAGTGTCGCAGCCGCTTCACGAATACACTTATCAACATTGTGTTATTCGGCGTTTCAATTTCATGAACCA
>JAPPVO010004266.1:0-33270 GCA_030407325.1 Camellia japonica | reverse complement strand
AAAGTCAAAAAGTTACTAAAAAAGTTTATTTCCAAACGAGGCCTCTACAAATAAATGAAACACCAAATGCAACCTAAATCGAAGGGAATATGACAGGGTAATGCTAAGATTTTATGAAAGAAATACCCTGAAAGTTCATGAAAATTCTCTATTGTTTGATTAATTTGTAATGTTTTAGTGTATGTTATGCAATTACATATACTTATAATTTATCAATCATAGAACACTATAAGACAAAACTAAATTTATATTATTTTCAAACTAAAAGACTTTAAAATTAAAACATACTTACATTAAGATAAATCATTTTTATTATTGTTATTTACCACACTAATTATTTTTTAAAATTTTATAAATTTTTTTATAATATTTATTTCGTAAAACATAACATTACTCGAATATGACGAGACAATAAGATGCGGTTATACTTAATTTATTTTTTATTTTTTTATTATGTTGCTAGGTAAAATACTCTTTCTGATGAAATGACAATTTTCTATTGCACTCAGTTTATTTCAACTGAAAATATTTGGAAAAATTATAAAAAAAAATCTTAAAGTTTGACTCATATAATAAAATAAATATTAAAATTTTAAATTTATTAATTTAAATTTTAAACTTTAAACTTGTTTTCAATTTAAATCACTTATTTATTTTCATTAAGTAAAATCAACAGAAAAAATGATATTTTAGTTATCAAACTCATGAAAAATAGTATTTTAGATATTTTATTTATACTTATATTGAGTTTATTGATTAAAATACAAATTTTTCATTAGTTTTACTTAACGCAAATAAACAAATGATTTATATTGAAAATAAATATAAAAAAAATTAAGATTTAAATTGACAAAATTGATAAATCATAATTTATTTTGTTGTTTTTAGAAGGTTGACAGAATTTATTTTGTTAAAAGGTTCAAATCTTAGGTTTTTATTTTAATTGTTTCAAAATATTTTTTAATAGAATACATTAAAGTGGTGGTCTGATGTAGGAGGTGGTGGGATAGTAGAGAATAACATTTTAAAAATGAATAACAGATTTTTTATTGAAGTCTTCGTTTTATCCAAACATCAGAAAATGCAAAAGTTCAAACAAATGGACGTTAATTTTTTGGAAATGTCAATAAATTTTTTATGAAGTTTGTTAAAACACTCGAAATACTAATTTATTGCAAAGTTTTTAAAAATCATTGAAGAAAAAAATCCGAATTTTTTTTTTATTTATAATTTTATAGTTGGTTATGAATTTAATAACCGATCTCTTCGTCAAATTTCAAAAATGGATGTTATACTAGAGGCTGCCATTGATGATAAATATTTTTCTTATATTATTATAATTATATATTTAAAAAAGCAAACATCAAGTAACTTCATTGGTAAAAAAATTATGTGAAGTAAAGAAAGAGAGTACAACATGTAATTTTCATGGCTCTTTTGACACTTCACTACAAATTTTGACTATTGTGGAGTAAACATGAAGAAAGTATAATGTCTTCCTTAACTTCAAAAACTGGTCCAACTTCTCATTTTCCCTTTCCCTTTTTTTTTTTTCCTTTTACTTTTTTGAAAAAGTAAGCAAGTGATGAATATGTAAAGCTACTTATTACCAAAATTGGATTTGTAGAAGACATCAAGTTCTTGATTTTCTCATCAAGTGTTCAGCCCCTTTTCATTGCTATGTACATCCATGAATGCATTGATTAGACACATAGTGTTGTTCTTCAAATTTAAAAATTAGATTTATTTTTTAAATACAATGATGTGATATTTTATTAAAATATTTAAGTTTTTTTTTTGATTTATTTTCGAATCATCAATCAATCATCTTATTTATACAACATTGGACATGAAAAGTGTGTTTAAAATGTAGATTTGTATATCATTTTTCTTTACGATAATTTTATAAATATTAACACTCTTATTAAAAATCATACTAAGACTGTGTTTGTAATATGAATTTGGGTAGGAATTTTAAAAAAGACCAAAGAAAAATATAGGTAAAATATATTTACATTTCACATATTTTTTTTTTTTTTTTTTTTTTCAAATCTCTATCTAAATTCATATTTCAAACACCGCCTAAAAGTATAAGAAGATAAATATGATTGATTGTCAAAAAAATAATGATACTTAGACATTCTTAAAACATCAAATGATATATGGACACATGTGCTTTAGTACAAATTTTAGTGAAAATTTTAGTGAATGTAGTATTGCTCTCATATTTATGTCATGTAAATGCCAATTCTTGATTCACCTCACAACCAACACTACAATAAATTAAGATTTTAGAGAAGAAAAAAAAATTAAGAACGAAAATGACATTTTTGTCATTATTATATTTTTAGTGATCAAATTGAAAATTTAATATTTTTTGACTTTTTGGAGCAACTAGAATTGGTCTCCAGATGCTTTAAAAATTGTACTTTTGGAGATAAATAAATTTGATCTTTAAAACCTTTATATCATTATAAGAAATTAAAGTTTTAGAGAAAAAAATTTAGGGATAAAATCTTTTTGTCACAAAAAATGTTACTATTATTTTATTTTTAGAGACAAAATTGAACATTTAGTGATGAATTACTAACCTTTCAGGGCAAAAATTTTGTCCCAAAAATAAATCTTTTTGAGACAAAGTTATTTTGTCCTTAAAAGTGCATTTACTAGAGACATTTTCGAAATTGTCCCTAAAAGCTTATTTTGTGACTTTTCGTAATGACTTTTTAACGATTATCTTCGCGATAATTGAAATTAGTCTCTAAATATTTTTTACAACAAAATTTATACTTTTAGAGATTAAAAAAATTGATCTCTAAAACTCTTATAGGTTAGAGTGTATGTTGTAATACAATCTAAATGAGTCTGTGAATATCACAAATGCTTTATCATTGTTGAGAGTGACATAAGTATAATTATATGAAACTTATGAAATTTATTATATATATTTTTTCAAATCTTAAAAGAGGTTAAAGTAATTTACCTAGTATTATATATACAAATATATAATATAATCCATAGGTTTTTTAAAGGAGAAATTACTCATAAGTCCCATATGGGAAAATGTTACTCCATCTAGTCCTGAGTGTTTTTTTATAAACCATTTAGTCCTTTTTTTTACATCACAACATTATCATCAAAACAACATCAAACATCATCATCAAAACAACATCAAACCTCACAACATCATCATCAAAACAACATCAAACGTCATCATCAAAACAACATTAAGATTATTTCAAATATTTCCAGGAAAATTGGTTTAAAAAAGAAAAGAAAAGAAAAGAAAAAGGAGATCTGTGATCGCAATAAAGAATTACCGCCATAGATAGGTTTGCTGAGATATCAAATTCGCTCCGTTATTGAAAGGTAGTTGAGAAATCAAAAACTAACCCACACCATACTTGAAGTTCTCAATTGAGTTGAGATCCCCTGTATTGCAATTTGTCACCAAACAAAAACCAAAAGAAAAACAACAACAGAGCACAGAACCTTCACACGTCGCAGAGATCGGATCTGTTCCGATTCGGCTTTGTCGACCTCTCATGATCTGTGTTATAAATCTAATGTTTGAAACATTATTATAATTTTTCACGATGTTTGAAATCTGATTTCAAACATTGTAATTTTTGTTGTATCGCCGGTGGGATTCAAAAACCCAGATTCGATGATGTTTTGTTCATGATGGTAAACATTAGATTATCGAAATCTGATGTTCATGATGATAAATAAATCTGATGTTTCATTCTACAATTTCAAACATTATTGAAATTTGATGAACATTAGATGTTTGAAATCTAATGTTTGAAACATTATTGTAATTTTTCACGGTGTTTGAAATCTGATGTTTGAAATCTGATTTCAAACATTGTAATTTTTCATGTTATTGTAATTTTTGATGTTTGGAATCTGATGTTTGCTATCTAATTTTTGATGTTTGAAATCTAATTTTTCACGATGTTTGTTCATGATGTTCTAACGTTGATGTTCATGATGGTAAACATTAGATTATTGAAATCTGATGTTCATGATGGTAAATGAATCTGATGTTTCATTCTATAATTTCAAACATTATTGAAATCTGATGAACATTAAATGTTTGAAATCTAATGTTTGAAACATTATTGTAATTTTCAACGATGTTTGAAATCTAATGTTTGATGTTGGATGAATAATGTTTGATGTTTTTGAAAAGAAGGAAAATCTAAAAAATGCCTATAGTAAGCTTCTTGGGAAATAGGACATATTAGTCCAACAAAAAACTTCCGGGACTAAATGGGTTAACATTTCCAAATTTGAGATTTATTGGTGCTTTGCCCTTTTTTAAAATATCTTGTTCACTATTCTCCAGGTTATAACAACAACAATAATATTAACTAATAATTAACAAAACCCACCAAAAGAAATATTAATTAATAACAACTACAACAAAATAATGTTTTAAACTATAATTCTCTATATACAAGGTTTTAAAAAGCAGCCGCAATTGTTACGTAACAGTTTTGGTGGTTACCGCCACCCGTTACAGCCGCTTTTGCAGTGTGATTGAGATTCACATGTGTGTCGGCCGTAGCGGTCGTAACGGTGCCGTAGCGGTCGTAACGTTGCCGTAACGTAACAGTTCCAAACTGTTTCTTTCAAAAAAACACACAAAAAAAAGGCTAAAAATGGAGGAAGAGAGATAGAGAGAAGAGGAAAGATATAGAGAGAAAATGGAGGAGTAAAAGATAGAGAGAGAGAAGAGGGAAGATGAAGAACATATTATTGATTTGTTAAAATTGTAAGACCTATGCTATTATATTCAGCTGCTATCACTCAACTATTTTATTTGTGTGTGTCTATCTATATATTGTTTGAAAATAATAATAATAATAATAATAAGTGTGGTCATTATCTATTTGGCTTGGTTAAAATATGTATATATATATATATATATATTTAGCCTCTTATTTATTCTCTTACTTTTGTCATTGTTTATCTTATATATAATAGTTAGTGATTGATTTTTTGTATAATATAAAGTTATTAATTATTAAAATAAAATGTAAAAAACTCAGTTTATAGTGATTTAAAAATATGAAATATATTGGATCATACTTAAAAATTTACAAAAATTAATCAATAATATTTATTTTAAACTCAATAAATATGATCATAGAAAAAAATATGCGTATCGGTAAGTTTTTTTCAAATTGTACAAAAAATAAAAAAATTCACGGTTTCGGTTACCGCAACAGTTACGCTACGGCCTTTACACCTCGCAACCGCAGCACGCCACCGCCACCGTTACGGCGACCGCAACCGCTTTTCAGAACCTTGTCTACATACGTTGAAGAGTTTAAATTTTAAAGCAATGAGGGCTATTTTCTATACAACAACATGAAGAATTTGTCATGGATCCAAAATATCACCAAAAAAAAATATTTTCTTTCCCCTCCCTACTGAGAATTAGTGGAAATCATATCATCAATATCATTATAGTTATAGTAAAGCTTGAATTCAGAAAAATTAAATAAAAAATTTTGGTTCACATTCAACTTTCGTGTTGAAAGTCTATATATAAAGAGTACTGCTATTTACTCATACCTTATTTCTTTAGATCTCTCACTTCTGATTTGAAGCCCTACCCACCTAATTGAGTTCCTCCCATTTTCTCTTTGAACTCCCTCCTTAATCCCAACTATACCCCGCTTCTTGGAACAACCAACTCATTTTGGTCCTTATCCTTAGCCTCTCGAAATCCTAACCCTCAAGCACTACAACTCCAGTCGGTGCACTCCGATGACTCTCCTCAGCTCATTCTCGCCGCCATTCGCCACTGCCCACCCATCCCCAACCTCCCCCTAACTCACATCCACCACCCTACCACCCATCAGCCCATTCTCACCGACCATTGCCATGAGGGTTCTAAGAAAAAAAATATAGATAAATAGCAGCACTCATACATAAATTATATCTAAATTATTCATATAAGTTAAGGATAAATTTTTTAATAAATAGGAAAAGCCTATGGTGTGCACCCTCTTAGGGATGCATATCATATGCATTATGTCACAAATTAACGTAATTTTATCATAAAATTTTGTAATATCAATTATAAAATTTTGTAATTTCATTACAAATTTACGTAATAAAATATCTAAAATTTTGTAATTCATGTTATAAAAGTTTATGACTTAATTACAATATTTTTTGTTATACTAATTTATGACGATATTATGCATTTTATGATTGATATTACGAAATTTTATAATAAAATTATATCAATTTATAATATATATATAAATATATATATGCATCCCTAAGGAGTGCACAGGATTTCTCTAATAAGATTGGGGTTACATACACCAATTAATGTACCAACTAATGTACTAACTAGTGTACTAACACTAGTTCTGACATTATTATCAACCCCACTCATTATACAAATTATAAATACCAAAAATATATTAAATTGTACTATATCATCAATTAGTACGTTAGTTAGTGCACTAATTAATACATATAAGACCATCTCCAACGCTTTAGCAAATCTGATATCAAATTTGAATTTTGATGAAAATGGCACTATTCATGGCTCCAACGCTTCACCAAACCTGATACCAAAATGAGATTTCACCAAAATTTTCATCAGATCGACGACGAAGTAATGAATTCACCAAAACACTATTGCGGACCGTTGGAGAGGAGGACCCGGTCGACCAACCGGTTGCCCGGCCGGTTGACCAACCGGTCAACCAGTAAAAGGTTCAAACAGTTCAGCAAAAAATTCAAAAAATTCAAAAAAAAAAAAAAAAAAAATTTTTTTGCCTAACCGGTCGACCACCCGGTCGTCCCGAAAAAAGTTCAAAAAGTTCAAAAAAAAAGTTCAAAAAATTCAAAAAAAAAAAAAAAATTTTGGGCAAACCGGTCAACCGGCCGGTCGACTACCCGGTTGTCCCGGGACAAATTTGATGAATGGTGAACCGTTGGAGCATCTGTTATCAAATTTGATGAAATAGATACTTTTTGACTCAGATTTAGTGAAAAATTTGAGTAAGCGTTGGAGATGCTCTAACATTAGTTCCCTAATAAATATTATAGATATGTAGCATTACTCAATCATTATTATTATGATTATTATACTTGTAATTGTTTTTGTTCCCGAGGGACTGGTGAACACTTGGAATTCCCTTAATCACTAGTCAAAACATGTAAGGTAAAGGTAAAAGATCACATGTGCCACTGCTTTGTAGCAACTAAATTAAGCTTATAAGATTATGATTATGAATATTAATCATAACAATAATAGTTTCACGACATAATTATTATTATTCTTTTCCCTTTTTCTCTAAATTGGCGGCCCCCATCTATCTTATTGCTAGGTGGAATATTTCCTTAAGAACAATGCATGGTGTTCCTTCTAATCCATGATTTACCATGGATCCGTTTTGAAAATTCAAATTGTTTATTTTATTAAATTTTTTTTGTATATTATTTACACATAAAAACAATGACAAGCATAAATTTAAATATAGACAATCTATTTTTTAGTTATAAACGCAATAAATTGAGTAAGTTATCATTATCAAATCAACTTAATTTTTTGTGTAGCTGATATACACAAAAGGTCCCGACAAAACAAACAGTTTGGATTATTGAAATAAGATTCATGATAAAGAACACCTTCCAGTTCAGATCATGGAAGGAAGCGAGCTCCATATACATATGTGTATTTAAAAATAAAAATAAAAATTTAATTAGCTAAATGTCTGAATTAAATCTTGTTCGTATGTTCAATAATGTATATCAATATTCAACGGCTGAAGTTTAATTCTAATTCGGTGACAAATTATGCATTATTAAACAGAAGGATAAAGAGAGAGGAATAAAGATAGAGATCCAATCTTGATCATACTTTTGGCTTTATGACTCCTTTTTTTTTCCTTTTAATCAGTATAATTAAAATAAAATGTTGAAAAACAAAGGGCTTATCGATGCCTTTGACTTTGCTCTCAACGGCTATGATGAAGCGTGTGTTTTTTGTATGTCCAGGAGACAAAATTATAAAGCTTTTGGTTGTCTAAAAATGAAGGGCTGTGATGTGATGCTAAGAATAATCTCTCACACTCTATCTCTTCTCTCTCTCTTCACCAACCCACCCACCATAGCTGAAGGTGGGCTGCTAAGGCATCCTAAAGCCACACACCTTATTATTGCCAAATACTAACTAACAAGCAAACAAACACAATTAAGGTGTCTTAATAACCTGTATTAATAGCAGTCTCAATGATTTATTGCACATTAGTATGCTTTGTTACTTTGCAAAATTGGTTCTAAAATAAAAGCACAAGTGGTCCCTATATATATTATTTTATTGAAGGAAGACTTGAATAGTTATGATTGTAATGAATCAAATCGAATTGAGCTAAGTAATAAGTTGTTTAAATTTAATTTGAGAATTTAACGAATTTCAAAATATGTTCAAGTCTGATATGTTAATTTTTCGAAATAATATTAAACAAGTATGAAATTTAATCGAGTTGATAACAAGTCAAGTTTAAATAATTTAATTTTTTACAATACATATTTAGTTATTTAAATTTAATTTTAAAAATTTAACGAGATTTAAAAATGTGTTTGGCTTAGTAAATTTCATCGTCCTAAACAGTAATGCTAGGTGTCAGGAAAAATGTTTTAGGAAAAGTTTCAGGAAAATTATCTTATTCTCTTACCGGTAAGAGACCCATCACGTCAAAGAAAAAAAAATAAAATGTGATGGTCTCTTACCGGTAAGAGAATTCTCTTACCGGTAAGATAATTTTCCTGAAACTTTTCCTGGCGCCCCCTAGCATTTTTGATCCTAAATGCAGAGTTGGGTATTGGCTAAGAAGAGCATGAGAGAGAATGGAGGGCTGTGTGTGTGTTGGCATGGAGATGATCACCTGTTCTGCCCATCAGTAATATCAGAAAGAGGCAAAAGAGACAGTAAAAGAGAAGATTTGGGGGGTGGCTAGTAAGTCAAGATTCTCAGACTAGAATGGTGATTTTGTGGGGGTTGGGGACCCATATCTCATAGGTAGTGTCTATATCTGCTGTGTACAACATTCCTCCATCTATTATGATCAATAATGGGTGTCCCCTAAGCATTATTGTTAGGGTTTTAGACCTTGGATACTCTCTCTATCTTGGCTGGACACATATTGAAAGTTAATTGCATGGTGGTGGTTCATTTTCATTGAGCTCTAGCAATAGAGATTGAATTTTGATTTGACTCCACAGAGTCTAGACTCATAGTGCAGCCTAATAGCATGCTAAATTTAGAAACACAATTTAGCATGCCTCAAAAATTGTATGTAATTGCATAAATAGAAAATCTAAGAATTCAGAATAGTTTATCAAATTTACCCAGAAACTTACTGTGGATTAGATTGAATTATAAAATGAATCTCAGTGTTTTTTTTTTTTTTAAGTAATTTTTTTGAATACCTAGCCTCAGTGATATAAAAAAAAATGTATAAAGATATGTGAAAGTCTCTTAAAATATGTAAAAAAAGATTGAAATTCTAAATGATTTGACATTTGCTAATATTAACCGCAATTTTGTGGACTGTGGTTAGCATGATGACACCTCATTATTTGTTAAAAAAAATAAAAATAAAAATAAAAAACTAAAAGATTGCAATAATGGTCTCTTCTTCTGATTTTTGGATATGATTTTTACTCTTTTTTAGTGGGAAATCCAAGCAATGTTCTAATCCAACACCATCAAGAGCTTTGTACAAAGGTGTCTCATTGATAGACATCCTTTGATTCAAATAGTGTGTGCAATTAAGACATGCTTTAAGATCCTACCCAAAAGAAAAAAAAATTGAAAAATGAAAAATGAAAAAAAAATGTCCAATATATTTAATAATGTCCAATGAAAGTTCATCCTTTGGCAAAGGATTTGCGTACAAAGCGCAGCAAATTATTCACTGGTTTTATTTTTTTAAATTATTTTTTTAAAAAGTGATTTAAAAACTCTATTTTAAAAAGGATCGTTGTTTAGTTTTTAAAAAAATGCATCATTGTAATTCACAATTTAAAAAAAAAAATTTATCACATCCAAAAATACTCTCATGTTAGTTTTATATATATATATATATATATATGTAAAAACATAATTTGGTATGTAGCCATTTATGGGTATATATCCTACTATTAACTGTATGACTTTATCATAAAATTTTCACTCATTCCAACCACAGAAAACAGAATTTTTTTTTTCCAAATTGGCTTTAGAAAAATTCTTACATAGAATTAAATTTTCATAAATGTTATTCAAAAAAATTATTTTATCACACAATATCGTAACATTAACATAAACATGTGTAACATCGTCTAAAATTGGCATAACAAAATGTTCAAATTTTTTGTACTTCATGTTGCAAAAGTTTGTAAGCTAGTTACGATTTTTTTTTAATGCCAATTTGTAAAAAAAAAAAATACGTTTTCTGTGGTTGAAATGAGTACAAATTTTATGATAAAATCACGTATTTAATGATGAGATATGTACCCATAAATGGCTACATATCAAATTATATGTTTTTATACATATATATATATATATATATAACTAAGATGAGAGTATTTTTTGATGTAATAATTTTTTTTTAATGTTCTCTATCCTTAAATTGGAGGGAAATTTGAATTTTGAAAAATGTCACTCTCTTTAAGTTGTCTCTTCCCCACCATATCATTTTGAAAAATGTGTTTAATTTTCTGAATAACCAAACAAATAATCTAAAATTTTCAAAAACTGAGTTTGAAAAACAACAACCAAACAAAGTGATTGCATTTTTAGGATAAAGATTAACAATATAAAAAAGAAGTCCAATGATATATCAACAGTATGTATATAGATATTCAGTGAAAATAAAAATAAAAAAATCCATCCTTTCCGATAAATCTTTTTTTTTTTTTTAACTTATTTGAATTATTTTTACTTCATAAATTGTAATCAGAAATTGGACCAAATAGAATATACTAAACAGGGATTTATTTTGTAATTGATTCAGAGAAACTAATTGGGTCTGGCTGTCTTACCTCATATGGTGCCTATCTTAGACAATGGCTCATTTTGACAACGAGCTAAAAAAAAGTGCTTTTTGATTTTTTAACTTTTTTAGTTAAAAAAATCAATTTTTTTAAACCAAAAGAGGTCAGCTTTTTATCAAAAAAATCATCAAAAAAATTAAAAAGTCAAAAAGTCAACTTTTTATCAATTTTCCAAAACACTCCAATAAGGTAATGACAGCAATGCTAAGTGAGAGTGTATTAACTATAATTGCTACAACTCACTGGCCATATATATGCTGATCAACAAGAGAATGTATTGAATATTCTTGAAACAACACTCCATTCCATTATCTAATTGATACGTTTCACATTTTCTCTCAATACTTCAACATGAGAATGATGTGTCCTATAAGTTAGGGAAAAGTTGCACCCATAAAAATGATTAGAATTTTATCCAGAATGCAAATCTAAGGTGTATATTTAGAGTTTTTCTTGTGTGGCTATATTATGAATATCTTGACTTTTAATTGTAGATTCTGAATAATTTCTTGATTTCTTGAGTTCTTTGTTTGTTTGTTTATTTATTTTTTTTTTTGGGGGGGGGGAATATAGACCTACTTGAGAGGTTAGAATTTGGGATTTTTTTTTTTTAAGATACCTTATATTAAGATTTTATAAGATAAGTGACATACAATATTTTCATAGTATTTGGGATTCCTTAATATTTTCACAGAGAAATTTCGTCCTGACACAGAGAAATTTTAATTTTCATAGAAAAATTTCCAAATTTCTCTAGTATGACCATAGAGGAATTTCATCAAGAAAACTTAACTAATAAAAAAAATGGATATTGGACCTCTCTTACTATCCAAAATTAGAGAAGGATGTTTCACTAATTTTTTTTAGAATTTGTGTTTGTGAAACTAGTTTATTTGCTAAAATTTTTCTAAAATATATAAAAACTAGTTTGATAAAAATAAATATCAAAAATATATTTTTAAAATTTTAAATTTTATTTTTACCCTCCAAAAAAGATAAATCTGTTTTAAAATACAGTGTTTTTCTTCTTTCTTTTTTTTTCTTCTTTTTTTCATGAAACTAATTTTTATTTTTTAAAAAAAATTTCTAAAATAAATTTCTGAAAAGTAAACCAACCATTGCCTACATATACTACTCTAAAAAACATTGAATAATTTATCCATAAACATAAATTAAGCATATATAAATCCATGAAAACAAATGAGTTTAACTTTTGTGATTGATAGCATTTTTTATTCATGAAACAGGAAAGGGAATCCTAAAAAGTAGGTGTAGTGTGGCCCAATATGCAACTTGACTTGATTATCAAGTTATGTTCATTATACATACCTATACCTTGGGCACTACCCTACTCTTAAGATAAAGTTTTGTTTATACATAGGGCGGTCGCACAAATATCAGACTGTTACTCTACTGAACGTTTGGTTCGCATGCCAGAAATGAAAGGAGAACCCCATTTTACCGCAAATTTGTTGAGTCGAGTCAGATAATAAACTTTTTTTAGTTTATATAAAATTTTAATAAATATATATCAAATTAATTTTAAATAAGTTTTAATCGAGTTGACAATGAGTTAAGGTGAATAATGCATATAAATTTATTGAGTTACATATTATTTAAATTAAATTTAAAAATTTAACGAGTTTTAAACTATATTAAAACTTAAATTATTTATATAATAAATTAATTTAAATAAGTTTTTAAAGAGCCAAGTCAAGCTCGAGTAATATAAATGAATTATTATTCACTTTTCATCAAATGTTGAATTTAAAAAAAAAAATCATATAAAATGAGGTGGATTGTAATCTTTTTATTTCAAACCAAATTATCATGATATTATATTCACTATTTTAAAAAAAATTAGGTAACTGGTCAAAAAAAAAAAAAAAGAAGAAGAAGAAGAAGAAAGAATGAATTAGAAATAAGATATATTTTTAGGAAAATGCATAAGATCCCCAGTGGGGGTGCTGGGGGTCTCTTCTAATTGGTCAAAAAAAAAATTTTTTTTTTTTTCTTCTTCTTCTCTATTAGCAACCCCCCACGTGGAGGTGAAGGTGCTGGGGGTCGTTCCGTATAGGGGGTCCGAAGCAGCACTCATATTTTTATAATAAATTCTCATACAAAATGATATAATTTTTTATTAATTTTTATTTTAACCATAATATTTATCATTGTAACTCTAGGGGTGTAAAAATAGTTAGCGGCCTGTGGGCAGCCCGAAGCCCGCCTGCGACCCAAAGTGGGCCTGGCCCGCTTAGGCTCAAGCTCAAGCCTAGTCTAGGACCCTGGGTCTGGACCATTATTTTGAAGCTCAGTCAAACGAGTGGCATGGCCCATCGGCCTGCTCAAGGTCCACTCAAAACCCAGTCCGAGACTCGGCCCCGCCTAAGGTCCAATGTTATTTTTAGTGGAAAAGAATAAAATTTTGATAGAAAAAATTACAAAAAATAAAAATAAAATATTTAGGCCCACCCAAACCTAGGCCGGCCTAAGCCCAAGCCCAAGCCCGCTGCCCCAGCCCATGGATCCTTGAGTCTGGGCCTAATTTTTTAGTCCGTATTGACCAAATTTTAGCAGGAGTCCGGGCTCAATTTACATCCCTATGTAACTCATATTTCAAAAGAAACCCTGATTATAGTTGTAATATCAACTCTCGAATGGCTTCTTATCACAAGGAGTTGAACATTTGACTAAGAGCAATGTCGACACCGTAAATAAAAAAAAATAAAATAAGGAAAAATTCAATTGTTCTACATACCGCAAAATTGAGTTACGAAAATTATCATCAAAACACAAAGTGGGTAGATTTCACCTTACTTTTAAAAAAATTCAAGCTTTGGTGACCACTTTCAAGACAACACTTCTGTTGTCGATAATTTTTATAAAAAACTTCACACAATACTTACATGAGTATAAGACTCATACTTTGTAAGGCTAACAAAATGAGTGTAATGTAGAATTTATAATAATTTTTTTTTATGATAAATTACAAATACACTCTTTAAAATTTATTTAAAATACGAATTACTTTTTACGGTTCTGGAAATTACATACATCTCCTTCAAGTTTCTAATATCATAACAAATGACTATTTTTATTTATAAATCATCAAATAGTTAATAGTTTTTAATGAAGTTGGAAATATATTTTAATTAATAAATGAGATAATTTTATTTTTGTATAAAAGAGTAGTTGGAATTATTATTTTTTTGTTCATTCTGTTAAATAAATAAATAAATTGATAAAGGAGTATTTGTAATTTTTAAAATTACATAAAATAATCTGTATTTTAAATAAATATTAGGAAGTATATTTATACTTTACCAATTTTTTTAAGGTTCACAATCATTTCTGTTTTGAGACATTGGAGTATGTCCCAATGGTTTAGTAGTCATACCTTAAGAGTGTGATGGGTGAAAAGTCAAGAGTTTATATTCACCCAAAAAAAAAGAAAAATCAAGAGTTTGAGTTGATGGAACAACAACAAACCTTTCAATTATAATATAACTATACTAGCATATTATCACTATCTTAAAAAAAATAAAAAATAAAAATTCATGCAGTAAACGTTAACAAAGCTCTTCCATTATAAAAATAAAATAAATAAAACGTTAGCAAGGTTCAAAATAAATTTACTAATTTATATTATATAATATTTAAAATTTTATAGTATATATTTTTGGAGGTATGCACACAAGGATCGAATCAAGGTACATGAGTAGTAGGGGTGTAATTTGGGCGGGCTCAACCTGAATCTAATTCGAATTTTTTTAAGACTTGGACAAGATATTTTCAAATTCGGTACGGGGTTTGGCAAAAATTCAAAAGCCCGAATTAAATTTGGACGAGCTTAGGAAAAGACATCAAACAACCCGAACAACTCGAACCCGAATTATTAAATATATATATAAATTATTAGCCTTACATGATATTAAAGTAATTTAGATTATTAAATCATATTAAATATATATTAAATATATATTAAATATATCATATATACAAATAACATAAAATCTTAATTTTTTTTTTTATTTTCACTAATAAATTGTAAAGCCTACTATAGCGACATCTCTCTTACATTAAATAAATTATTTGTTTTGATAGTATTAATGATTTTCTATATATATATAAAATGTAAATAGAGTCAAATTTTAATAGTTAAATAATGTAGCTACAAAAAAAATAATAATTCGGGCAATTCGGGTTTAGCTCAGGTCGGGTTTAGCTCGGGTCGGGCTTGGACAAGCAACCTCAAGTTACAATTCGGGCTTGGGCGGGCCTGGGCAGATCTCAGTACAACTTGGGTTAGGCTTAGACAACCTCCCAACCCGACCGAACCCGCATGAGTTGCACCCCTAATGAGAGGAAGGGAGCGAAGACAAGACTAGTATAGTGTTATCACGAAAAGAGTCTGGATCCTCTGCCGCCTTTTCCTGCGACTGTTCCTGTGGTGCCCCAAAATGATGTCATTTTGAGGCAAAATTTCAAAAAAAAAAACAAAAACAAAAACACAAAATTAGAAAAGAGAAAGAGAGGAAGATGAATACCGCTTCAAACAAAGAAGAGAAAGAGAGGAAGGCGAACTCCCATTGAACCAAACGAGAAACAAACAATGAACCATTCAAACACCCTGAAAGAACTTTGATTCATGAAACCAGTGACTTGAAATTTGTCAACAAGCCATATTGGGCAAACGCTAACTATTAAGTTCCTCAACCTCTTTCCCCCATCTCTCTTCATGGAAAGAAATCACATCTGTTAAGTTCAACATAGTGGTTGTGGTTGTGGTTGTGGTTGTGGTTGTGGGTTTGATTTGTTTGATTTTCAACACAGTTTTCATGTCTAAAACACATACCCATTCATTATAAACTAAAATCAAGAGCCATGAGGGCTTATCAAGTGATTCGAGCTTATCAAACTCATTAATCATGCACTGAACATCGTCATCTGAAGTGATCAACACCAAATGGGGCTTCATCGTCGTCGATTGGGAGTTAGTTAAGATCTGAAATCTTTGATCAAAGCCTTGAAAAGCCGATGTAAATGATTGGGGTGGTTGGGTCGCCCGTGACAAGAGAGAAATGGAGTCGGAGGAACCGAATGTGGCCTTGCCACCACAGTCATCGCTGTATGTCCCTCTTCGTCTCTCTGGTTTTCTGTTTTAGATGGAGTGTCTCTCCGGTTTGAGAGCTGAAAAAAAAAGGAAAAAAAAAAAAAAAAAACGATGGGGTGCCTCTCTGATTCTGTGTGTTTTGTCTTTGTTTTTTTTTTTTGAAATTTTGCCCCAAAACGACGTCATTTTGGGACATCGCAGAGACAGCCGTAGAGAAAAGCGGCAGAGGATTCGAACTCATCAGGAAATACCCACGAACCCCACATTCTCTGAGTACGGTAGTCCCACCACTTTGAGATTAATATTGGGAATAGTGCAAATTGTAAAAAATTATTAGGTAATTTAATGACAGAAAATTTTAGCCATGTTTGATTTGTATTTATGAAATAATTTTTAATTTTTTTTGAAGTTATATGGATAGATATAAGAGAAAAACTGATTGACTGATTGAGAAATTTATTTATTTTTGATAGTACAATTATTGTACTTAAAAAAATTAATTTTTCAAAATTACCCTTTGATGATACATTTTTTAGAAAATATCAATTGTCATAATTGTGTTTTTTATGTTGGTAATGAATTTAAAAGAATGGCAAAATAGAAAATTTATTTTTGTCCTTGATTTTTGAGAAGTGACTAATATTTTGGAATAAAGAAAAATGGATTACGGGACTAATATTTTAAGACAGAGAGAGTTACATTTTTGAAATTTTTTCTGAAAAATTGTCTCTTAAGAGAAACCAAACAGGGCCTTTGTGTCTATCATATGCATATTTGGTTAGGACCTTTCTGTTGTTAGTTATGACATGTTGTGTTGCTAATTATAATATATTGTGATATTAATTATGACATTATATAATTCACAAATTATTTAGTTATACCTCATATAATGTATTATTGTAACTTTTTTTTTTTTTTTTTTAGTTATGACCCACATAGTATTTAGTTATATCATTTGTGATAATCAAACTCACAAATGACATAACTTTTATAGGATTTGGGGTGGCTGTTGTGTTGGAGGCACATCAACCACTGTTGTATAACCAAATGGGTCAATTTTGATAATCCGAACCATTCATATTTTAAAATACATCAAGTACAACATACTTATAAAAAATTAAGCTAATCGGATATGATTAATCCTTTTATCCACTCACATTTGTATTTATTTTAATTCTTTAAATCACAATTCTCATCTGAGTGGATAAAATGGTTAATGATATCCGATTAACTTGATTTTTTGTAAATATATCTTACTTAATGTACTCTAAAATGTAAACAGTTCAAATAATTAAAATTGGCCCATTTAGCTATACATCAGTGATTGTTATGCCCCCAACATAACAACCACTCCAAATCCAACTTTCATATGATACATGCTCTTTTGAGGATACATACAACATTTCCCTTCAAATATTAATGTCAAAAATGTTAAACCCTTTGCTCTTCCTCATGCTGCAACATAAAAAACTCATGAATTCCATCACTTCACTAATCAAAATATTTTTGAGACTTGAAAATAAGTTTTTGGCCCGGCCACTTGTAATTTTGGCCAGGCCACCCGGGCTCGGGCCGGGCCGAGTCCATGTCGAGCCTTGCGAGCTCCCGCAAAAAAATCGGGCCAGGCCAGCTTGGCCCATGTGCCAGAAAACTAGGCCCAGGCCCAAGCCCAGACCCAAGGGTATTCAAGCTTTGGGCGGGCTAATGGGCGGGGCCTCGGGCTGGGCCACTGGACTTGGGCCTGGGCTCGGGCTTTGGACGGGTTTGGGAGGGCCTAAACAATTTTTAAAAATTTTTAAATTTTTTTCTACCAAAATTTTATTATTTTCCATTAAAAATAACACTGGGTCTCGGGTGGGCCGAGCGGGTCGGGCCTCGGGGCAGGCTTTTTGGCAGGCCTTGAGTAGGCTGATGGGCCGGGCCACGGGCCGAGTCGGGCTTCAAAACGATGGCCTAGGCCCTAGCCCAAAGCCTTGGACTGGGCTTGGGCTCGGGTCTAAACGGGCCTTAACGGGCTGGGCCCACCTCGGGCCGCCCACGGGTCACGGGCCAAAATTACACCCCTAAATCTAGGCATACACATATGATCTAAAGAAAATGTTTTGGAGCTCTAATTTTGGAGCTCTAAAGGTAGCTTTAATGAGTTGGTAGTGGGCTCCACTTACAGTAATGTGATGTCTTGGTCTTGATTTGCTTTTATTTTATTTTATTTTTGTTCATTGTCATGTCATTAGTGCTCCATTAAAGCACCAAAATTAGTGGTCTAAATTATTACTGATGATCTAAATAGTTTACTTTGTAAATTTCAAAGTAAAGATAATCCATGCAAAATATTAATTTTATCGGATAATTATAAATATATAAATAAATCATATTTTGTTTTATAAAATGGACAATTTAAGTATATAATTATATTTGTCGTTCATTTTATAAAACAAAATACAATTTATCCATGTGTTTATAAATGCTTGATAAAATTAAATTTTTTTTTTACGTAGATGACTTTTATTATAAGATTTGTGAAGTGGATAGTTTAGATTATTAGGTTCTGTTTGTTTCGTCATAAAATATTTTATAAAAAACATATTTTTTTGTAAATTAAATTTACACAAAAAAAATATTTTATTTTATTTTTTCAACATTTGATTGACACGTGAAACAAAAAAATTTATTACTTAAAAGAGAAATTATGACTCAATAAAGTGTCATTTATGAATTTTTAGTGAATTATGATTCAAATTATTCAAAAAAAAAAAAAAAAAAACCTCAAAACAAGGTCCCATGGAGCCTCAAAACCAAGAACCACTCACCTGGTTTGGTTTTTAGTTTTTAAAAATAGTTTTTTGAATTTTGAATTTATATTTTTAACAATTTTTTATATTTTAAATATTTTAATCAAATTTTGTTATTTTTTATTTTTAGATTCACTTAAACTTTTTTTTAGAAGGAAGATTCACTTAAACTTTAATATACTTAACATGTAAAAAAAATTGTATAATTTTTTTAAAAAAAAATTATTGAATACAATAAAATACGAAAATATATTTAATTTTTATATTTTCTTTCCATTTAGTGAATTTTTAATTTTTTTTATTACAAATTTTATACTTTTTAAGCTTGTTTAGATTAGGTGCATCTAAAAAATAAAAATTGTATACTAATATATCTAAAAAATTCACTAAAAATAATAAAATACAAAACATAAAAAATCAATTTAAAAAAAAATGGACTCAATTTTCTAAAACTAAACATGGTAATTAGGCTCTCCATACCCTTTAACCATGAAAAATTATTGACCGATCTGGGAGAAGTTCAGACTAATTACAAATCCTCGTATCTTTTTACTCCTTCTGTTCTAAAATAATGGTCTCTTTTGGAAAATTTATTTATTTTTGATAGTATAATTATTACACTTTAAAAAAGTTAATTTTTCAAAATTACCCTTTGATAATAATTTTTTTAAGAAATATCAATGTCATAATTGTACTTTTTATATTGTTTATGAATTTAAAAGAATGACAAAATAAGAAATTTATATTATTTTTATACTTGATTTTTGAAGAGAGACTAATATTTTGAGCTAATAAAAAATTAATATTTTAAAACAAATGAAATATATTTTTTAATTACTTAACATAAAAATTTTATCTATTTTGTCAATTACAATACATACGAAATGTCATGCGATCAACTTATAAGTTCTCTGTTCTCTTTCAACCCCAATAAAAAAATGTTTGAGAGTTTTAAATTAGGGTAAACTACTAATAGGTCTTATTTTAGAGATTTATTATCCAATAGGTCTTACTTTGGAGACTTATTACCCATTAAGTCTAATTGATAAATTTATTAAGTGATAAAGATAAATTTATCAGTCTTTTATTTTTATGAAAAAATTTATAGTGATAAATTTATCAGTCTCTTTGTTTTTATGAATAAATTTTTAGTGATAAATTTATCACTCTCTTATTTTTATAGTGTTAAATTTATTAGTTAGGACCTGTAGGTAAATAAGTCTAGTTAATAGGACTAATTGGTAAGTACCCCTTTAAATTATGAGTTTTAAAAGAATTCTAGAGGGTGGGCGCTTATCTTAAGGGATTATTTAGGATGTTTTAAATAAGTATATTTTTTAACTTTTTATAAAATATGAGTTAGATTTAAAGTGATGTGTAGAGAGGTGATGAGACTTAGGAGTGGTTTGGGATGTTCTAAATAAGTACACTTTTTGACTTTTTATAAAAAGATATGTAAAAAAAATAGAGAGGAGATATTAATTGATGTGACCTAAAAAAGATAAAAAGATAGACTAAAATAGGGTACCCCAAACAAGGCGTTAAATAAGATGATATAACTTAAATAGGATAGTGACTTTTTAATTTTTTAATTTTTTTTGAAGATGTCAAACTTAGCCTAAGTCTTGTTTTGCATAACTTATTTTAGTGTATCTTTTTATCTTTTTTAGGTCACATCAAACAATATCTCATCTCTAATTTTGTATATATCTTTTTATAAAAAATTAAAAAGTACACTTATTTAGAACATTCTAAATCATTTCTTATTTTTTATTTTTTGTTTTTTTTTGGAATTTTCACCCATTGATGTGATATATGGTCTCTTTCACCACCCAATGGATATTACGTATCTCAGTTCCCGAGGTGGGATCACCTCTGACAGTGACCCAACTACTCGTCAGTTTGTCACTTCCCCCGCAATATTCTCCGGCAAATTTATTAAACAAAGACCCCCATCATTCTCTCTCCTCAGCTGCCGCCGCCGCCACCACAGCCCATCCACTAACGCCCACCGACTATCATACGGCTCGGCTAAAACACCACACAAAAAATCTTCTACTTTGCTTTTTTTTCTTTTAGGATAAATTATCCTTAAAATTTTTCCTTTATTTCACTTTAACATTTCTAATTTCATAATAAGTTATTTTTTATTAATAAATTATTAAATTAATTAATAATTTTTAATAATATTAGAAATATATTTTAATTAATAACTTAAGTAATTTTATTATTATATAAGAAATTAATTATGAATTTTATTTTTTTAACTAATTTTGTTAAAAAAAAAATGGCTGTACCAACTACCATCCTGTAATTTTTCGACTTCAATTTTAAGAAAATATTTAAAAAATCCAAGTTTGTATATAATTATATATTTAGTGCTTTAGTGATGTGATGGTTATACATATGAAGAAAATAGTTAATTTCTTTACTTTTATTTTGAGATATTTTTTTTGAACATCTTTATCTTTAAAGCACAATAGCTGTGGAAAAACTATTCAATATTATTATTAGAACATCAAGATAGCCTTTGATAACGTTTATATTTTTTGTTTATGTTTATAAAATTTTTATAAATTGATTTTTATTTATTTTTAGAAAAACATAAATTATAAATGCGTTTAGTTTGAACAAAATATTTAAAAAATTTTAAAAACATAAACTAAAAAATATGTTTGTTTAGGCCTAAAATATTTATATATTTTAATTATTTATGACAATGGGATCACACACATTATAATTGAAAAAAAATTATTTGAAAAAAAAATATTTGAAAACAAATTATTTGAAAAAGAATTAATTGAAAGAAACATTATTTGAAAAAAAATAATTGAAAAAAAAAATTATTTGAAAAAAATTTAATGGAAATTTTTTTTTTGAAAACTTTAAACGTAACTCATTTTTTGAGTTTACGTTTTTTTCTTAAATTTATAAACTGAAACAACCGTTTATAAGCTAAAAAAAATTATCAAATAAATTTTTATGATAATTTTTAAAAATTTTATAAATATACATTAAATGATTAGCAAACAGACCCCAAAATATTTATACTCTTTTATTAACTTTTTTATGTTTCTCAATTACCGATACAAAATCATGCGATGATCTTTCTATCAATTATGACAACTTAGACTATCACATGACCGTACACCAAGAACGCCCAAGTGTATGTATTTTATAGTCAAGGTAGGCCTATTTTGGGATGTGAATTATATTATAACTCATTTTTTCTTTTACGAAAAAATTATTTATAAGTAATTTTTTATTAAAAAATTAATTATAATCATTTTCTTAAAATAGTCGCTAGAGCATTATGATTCTTGATCCTTGATATGGATCCGCTTAACATTTTATCTATTTTTTTGTTTGTGTATGTTACTTTAGTGTTCCTAGCATTATTATTAAATTATAATCCATAAATAATTGGGCAAATTACACAGATAAGCCTTATATTTTATTGTTTGTATCATTTTAATCATCACAGTTTCAATTGATTTAATTTGAACTCTTAATTTTAGATTTTACATTAATTTAGTCAAATTGATAATGTCGTTAGAATTTTTGACATAAAAATTTCATTAATTGGTTGAGGTTGAGTTTATCCAGCTTATAAATTTTTTTCCTAAAAGTATCACACAAGCCACTCGTGTGCGCATTTGCCTTGAAAATTAGGAGCAATTAAAATCAAATGGACTAATTTGAGAAAAAATTAAAAATTAAGAATTAAAATCAATCTAATTAAAATTACATGAATTAAAATGATGCAAGAAACAAAATATAGAGACTAACATTATAATTTTTCCTAAATAACTTGGTCACTGTTCTACCATTTAACTTATTATTATTATTATTGAACTTGCTAATTTTGGCAAACCTCTTTGCCATTCTCTAAAATAGCAAATTAAATAACTAATTTTTTTAATCGCTCAATTTTTAACGTAGTGTTTGGTAAGGTTTACGTTTTTTTGTTTATATTTACGAAAAATTTTCAAATTGGTTTTTATTTATTTTTAGAAAAACATAAACTATAAACGCGTTTGGTTTGAACAAAATATTTTTAAAAAAATTAAAAACATAAACTAAAAAATATATTTGTTTATACCTAAAATATTATATTTATTTTTTATTATTTGTGATAATGGGATCATACACATTATAATTGAAAAAAAAAAATTTTTAAATTATTTGAAAAAAAAAATTATTTGAAAAAAAAAATTGATAATCAAAATTTTAAATTTCTATTTAAAAACCAACGTAAATTCATTTATCAAATTTATAAATTTTTGAATTTACGTTTTTTTCTCAAATTTATAAACTGAGACAACCATTTATAAATTAAAAAAATTATCAAATAAATTTTTATGATAATTTTTATAAACATAAACTGAAAATTAAAAACAAAATAATTACCAAACTTGCCTTAAACAAATAACTCTCCATTTTAGTTAAAAAAAGATATAAATATAATTAATTTATTGGACGTGCTTTAACTTGATCTTGTCATTGGGTGGCGTTTGCAGGGGCGGCCGGAAGTTAGATAGCCTTTTCTTGTTTTTATTTGGTTTATTATTTTTATTTTTATTATTATTATTTTTTAAAAATAGAATTTATTTAAGGGGGATGCACCAATAAATCCCAAATTAATAACTTATACACTGTTTAGTCCTAAAAGTTTTCTTATAGATTGAAAGGTCCCATTACAATGTTTCAAACATCATATTAATATTTCGAATATTAGATTTCAAACATCATATTAATGTTTCGAACATTAGATTGATGTGCAAATAGAACTAAATGGAGCATAAAAAAATTTTTAGGATTAAATAGTTCAACTTTTCAAAAACTAAGACTTATGGATAAATTTTCCTATATTTAAAATCATGGGCGACCCAAATGCTTTTGAAATTTCATGCAAAATCTCAAACGGAAACCTTTCGATATTTAGATATTAATTTAAATAATAATTATTTAATTTTAAAATAATATCTTATTTAAAGTTTAATATTTCTTACTTCGGAAGATGTAAAGCCTTGTTTGGGGTGTACTAATAAGTATACACATTTATCTTTTTTTTTTTTCATTACATCACCTTTCTACTTTTCTGCACATCTTATCATAAAAAGTCAAAAAGTACACTTATTTAGATCATCCTAAACCACCCATAAAATTACTAGTTAAAATTTTATGATGAAGATTAATATATTTTTTGAATTGATACTCTACTTTTGATCCACTTAAGAGTTATTATGAAAAGTATGTTAAAAGTTAATTTTTTAATTTTTTTTAAAAAAATTTGTAAAAAAATAAAAATATGATGTAATTAAAAAAAGTCAAAAAATTAAAAAAAGTTGACTTTTAACCTAATTGTCAAAATAAACCTTTGTAGCTAAGATTTTATAATTAATTTTAGAAAGAAAAAATTGTTGATCTTATTAGAAGATGCTTGACTTCCAGCAAACTTAAGGCTTTGTTTGGTAAAACTTTGGAACGTTAGTTCCAGGCTTTGATTTGTATACCGTATTTATTTATGATTTTTAAAAATTAATTTTACACTCACTTTTGAAAACTCTGTCTAATGCGGGAAAATTTGGGCTAACCGGTCGTCCTATCGGATGTCCTATGGACGTCCCACCGGTCATCCGGCCAGTTGATGGGAACAGTGTAATTTTATTTTATTTTATTTTTATTTTAAACATGTTAATTTTTATATATTCAATAAAAAAATATTTTCTGAATTTTTTAAATTTTTTTATGAGTTTTCAGTAGAATTTTGAGCTGTGTGTTTGATTATGAGTTGTAAGTTTTTATATCAAATATCATATGCCACATTAAAAATTCCTTACTCAATTCAAAACTCTTTTCAAAACTCATTCACCAAACAAATTTTTCACACTCAAATTATAATTATGTTGGCTTTTTGGCTTTCGAAGGGTATTTTTGTAAATGCGAGCGTGCCAGCAAGGATCAATCAGTCCTTACAGAAATTATAATTGCCAACCAATTATCAGACGATTGTGTTTTAGTTCTTTCAGCCTCAATGAAGATGACTTTTACTGGTGGCTTGACTTAGGAGAAATTAAGCAAAATAACAGATAAATGACGAACAATTGAAGTATTTCATTAAGATGAAAACTTACAATGATCCAAACTCAGCCTCGTAGAGGTTTACAGCGACAATCTACTGGAAACTACTCCTATGAACGAAGTGCAGTGCAGGAATTTAAAGTGCAGGAAATGTAAAGACTGGAAATGTAAAACTGGAAAAGAAAATATGAAGTAAATGACTGGTTTGTTGGATCTGAGTCCGGGGGCTTTTTCTGGGAGCTTCCCTGCTATTTATACTCCTCAAGGATGACCATCGAACTGCACTTCAAACCGTCGAACAGCTCCTCCATGATTGCTTGATCATGCTGCCTTAGAAGTAGTTCCACTATGCCATTACTTGCAGTTGGGCTTCCCTCCTATATTTGAATTTAAATATGAGTAACCGTTGAAGCCACGTCACCTTGTATCTATTCGCTGATCCAATGCTACTCAGACCACGCAAGAACCAATATTAACCGCCACGTGTACGATCATAATCGAAGATTAAACATTCTTCCTGTATTGTCCTTACTTCGCCACGTGTCGAACTGTAACTGGCTTTTACAAAATATGTAGCCAACATTACCCCCTATACTAATATGTCCAATACTTGGTGATATTAGTGGATCAAAGCCTTTCCCGCGCTTTTTGGAACATGAATGGAATCTATATTCTGGAAACACAACCGCCATCCATTGATGATTACTTGCATTAATTTCGTTTCCGACCTTTAGAACATCTCCACCACCTTAGTAATCGAACGGACTAATCTCTCTTTCATGACTGAACCAAACTTCTTCTCTATTGATCAAGTACATGAAGAGTCATCTGATGATGTTGTTTTTTCCTCGAAGGAAACTCTATACATTAATTAGCCACCTTCATTCCACTTCCTATATTTAAGTCATGGAGGCCTCTGCAACTTATGAATCCTTGGACCACGAACATATTGTCCTTAATCCTTTAATTAAGAAAATTGCAGATATGGATCTAGGAGATTCTTCTTCACAGTCTGCATGGGATAGAGCTGTGGCTCTTTCTACCTTCGAGGGTTCTGGGATTTCTGGCTGGTTGGAATCTGAGGCTCGTGTCTTAAGGAAGCGAATTAACCATCATTTTGTTGAGTTCACTGACCCTTCAGACTTCCCTTCTGATACACGAAGCTCGGTGGTTTACCCTTATGTGCCCATCGACCTCTGACGCAATTTGCAGGACAATTTACTTATAGCATGGTACACATCCTCCATGCCTACAAGGATAGTGTCTGCCACCCAACGCCTAGAAGAGGCCCAAGGGCTCAATCTATCATCTTTAGCCAATAGGGCGAAACTCTGCTCTTCCGATTGGCTCGAGTACATTAATGCCTTTGTTCCTTCTGCTCTCGCGCCATCTCCTGAAATGGAAGCATCCACATCTTCTTCTCCATCTCCTGAATTAGAAGCATCCACACCTTCTCCTCTACCAACTCACTCTTGGCCGGAGAGACTGGGGCTCGCCCTTTCTGCGGATAAGATCTTTCTTCCTTACACGCCTCCATCTTCCCCTACTCCAGCTGAGCGAAAACAAGCCCAGTTTTTGCTTGCAGCCTTCTCTCACTTGCCTTTCGACGTTCTGGAGGCTGGAGGATGATGTTTCTCTCAAGAACTTTCGATGGGCTTGTGATATTTTAACTCGGGGTCAGGTCCTTAGCCCCCTTGCTCAAGCAGAACTCCACATGTTTGTAGTAAATTAATGTATTGATATTATTGATTGATACATTGATATTAAATATCTTGTTGAATGTATTTAATTTACAAGGAATAAGCTCTCTTTATAGAGAGGAGAAGGAGACAATAGGGGCAATAAACAAGTTGCCATAATGGAGCACTTACACTAATGGAGCATTACACTAACTATAGTGGAGCATTACACTAATGGAGCATTACACTAACTATAGTGGAGCATTACACTAATGGAGCATTACACTAACAATGGATCACTTACACTAATAGCCCCCCTCAAACTCAAGGGGGATAGGAACCAACCAACTTGAGTTTGAAGAGAGTAACAAAACAGGAAAATAAAATGACAAATAAAATAAAAGAGGATAGGAGACACTGTATGGTCGTGTCAGACCGTTGTAGAAGACAGTTTATGGGGTCATGTCGGACCGTTGTAGAAAACAGTTTACTGGGTCATGTTGGACCGTTGTAGAAACCAGTTTACTGGGTCATGTTGGACCGTTGTAGAAAACAGTTTACGGGGTCATGTCGGACCGTTGTAGAAGACACTATATGGCTGTGTCGAACCGTTGTAGCAGATAACCGAAATCAATGTCGGGACAGTTTACCGAGTCTTGTCGGACCCATATAGGAGCTAACCGGAATCAATGTCGGGACAGTTTACAGAGTCTTGTCGGACCCATATAGGAGCTAACCGGAATCAAAGTCGGGACAGTTTACAGAGTCTTGTCGGACCCATATAGGAGCTAACCGGAATCAAAGTCGGGACAGTTTACAGAGTCTTGTCGGACCCATATAGGAGCTAACCGGAATCAATGTCGGGACAGTTTACAGAATCTTGTCGGACCCTTAAAAGTTGCACCCTCAAAAGGCGTGCCCAATCTTATCAAAAGGCGTGCCATCAAAAGGCGTGCCATCAAAAAGCGTGCCATCAAAAGGTGTGCCCGACAGCATCAAAAGTCGAGCCATCAAAAGGCGCGCCGATTTGTCGTCTGGCGATGAGAGGCGCGTAAGGCGCGTGATACGCGTGTCTGCCTTGCCTATTTAAACCAAGGCGAGGCAGCCGCTTATGCAGAACAAAACATCTGCTGAAAACTCTGAAAAACCTCTTCATTTTGCTGAGAGATAGAGATATACTCTGTAACACTTCTGCCCAGAAAATGGCTTCTTCTTCCCGTTCCGCTACCCAGAACATAACCTCTTCTTCCCGGGGTCTTACTCTATTTCCCGACCTCAATGAGTGCACAAGAGAGATAACCGGGGCAGTTGCCCTGGAACCGCAACCAAGTGCCCTTGGACCAAGCCCCCCTGGTTTTGCACCACTGAACTATCCGATGGTGGCAGTTGAGCAGATAATGGCTGCTCAATCTGATATTGAGGCCAATTATTATACATTAAGGTCATGTGTTGAGACCATGACTGCGGTCAACAACCTGTCGCACCGGCTTCAGAGGAGAACAAATGAGGTGCAGCAGTTAAACGCCCAACTGGCTCTGCTCCAGGGCATGTATAAGGATGCTCGAGCAGAGATATGTGGGCTGAAGGCAGAGAACAAGGAACTGAAGCGGAAGGCCACCGTGATGCTCAGATTTGGAGGGCCGCCATATGTGACAGTTGAGGAGCAACGGGAAGTGAACGTGCTCGGCGGCGTGGGAAACACGGAGGCAGCACCGGCAAGAGACGCCCAAGACAAAGGCAAAAGGAAGAGAACAGCTGAAGAGGCGAAGAAGTGAGGACGGTTTATGTGGTGGTTATGAGTTGTGGGTTTTTTTTTTTTTTTTTTTTTTGTAGGAAATGTAAAAGTGTGATCGGGATTGAACCCCGGGATAAATAAAATGAGTTGGGTGAGCAGTTCTTCTTCTTCTCCTGCTTGGATACATACAATCTGTGAAAGCAGCCCACTAAGTTGTAAACAAAACGTGGCCCGAACCAGCAACACCTTTCTTGTCAAACTTGCGCCATGGGCCCCACATGCTAGACCCACATATTTTTTCAAAAAACCACCAAATTCGGCTTTAGGCAGTAACAAGTAGTACCAACTATATATAAATATAGTAAAGCAAAAAAACAGCCCACAGAATTGGAAACCACTCCAAAGCTTTAACAAAACTGAACCTGAGTGGGCCAGAGAGAATTATTAGAATTTCAAGGGCTGAAGGGTTCATATGTACCTTGAGTAGGTACACAGCAAGTCCCTTTACCAGCCCAAAAGAGATGGATTTCAAGGTAGTTTTCTGATACCTGAGCCTTGAATTCCTTCTGAACAGGTTGCAAAGAGGCCCCACCTGCCTCCTTTCGTAAATCAAAATCTTTCCACTCCAGATTCCCCTGGATATATATATCAAAAAACACGCCTTCCAAGACTTTTCCAAGTTGTAGGATTCTCGATGGTTAGCTCTACAAATTGTAGATTCACAGTATAGTTACCATTCTCAAGCCCCAACCCATAGTATCTTAGTGATCCAGCAGATATTCGTGCTGTTTGGAACAGCTCTGAGTCCAAAGTATTTGTGAACTGAGATGAAGAGAAACTTGTATACTGGGCATTGTTGTTCTCACCAAAGCGTCCAACATTACTAACTGCCCACCTGTTTGTGCTAGTCACATAATATGTAGCAGGACCCAGAGTCTCATTATCCCTCTCACATATAATCTGCTTACTAGAAGAAATCTGTGGACCTGTATGCGACTATTGATGGAAAGAAGCTTGTCCTCGGAACACTTTCTCCTGAGAAGTTCCCTCAGCAGCAGTTTGACTTAGTGTTCAACAAAAAATTTGAGCTATCACACAACTGGAAACATGGCAGCGTCTATTTCTATGGATATAGATGCGATAATCCAATAGATGAAACTGAGGATGATTCTGAAGATGAGCTAGAGGATGAACTTCCAGTTATTGCTGCAGACAGTGGAGATGCTGTCTGTCTTGTAGAATTAAGTAGGAGCCTGCAAGCTAAGACTTGCAAGGATGTGATCAGTAGCAGATTCTGCAGGTCTCTTCTTCATTGGTTCAACCTGGTCTGCAATAAATTCCTGCACATCTTCTTCAGTCAGTGAACTGTTGGGAGAGCGGACAACATATGCAATTGGGACCTCACCAGCTTCAGCATCAGGAAACGGAATGACAACAGCATCATGTTAGTTCCTCGAACCCATATTTCCCCCAACTGATTGGGAGGAAGAGGCTTTACAGTGTCTACACTGACTATTTGGGATTCCACTCCTGGGACAAGCATTCCAGCTGAACCAGAATGTCGAGGACTCCAACTTTTCTTCTCTAGGCTCATGTAAGGAACAATTTGTGGCAGCGGTATGTGTAGAGGTCCGGCGGGCGGTCAAGGCAAGGTTGCCGCCCGCCGGAAGGCGAAAAAACACTAAGAGCTTAACCTATAGCTCTGATACCATGTAGTAAATTAATGTATTGATATTATTGATTGATACATTGATATTAAATATCTTGTTGAATGTATTTAATTTACAAGGAATTAGCTCTCTTTATAGAGAGGAGAAGGAGACAATAGGGGCAATAAACAAGTTGCCATAATGGAGCACTTACACTAATGGAGCATTACACTAACTATAGTGGAGCATTACACTAATGGAGCATTACACTAACTATAGTGGAGCATTACACTAATGGAGCATTACACTAACAATGGATCACTTACACTAATAATGTTTCTGGACCAACTCCCATTACTCCTTCATTGGCATCGAACTGCCATGGCAACCGTCCAATCTTTGGACCAACTCTCATCCCTTCAAGTTCATACCCAGTACGAAGCAGAGAAACTCATCGAGAAATTCGATGACTTCCAGAATAAAAACTCTGCATACGAGGATGACATGGATATGGGTGGACTGGAGCGAGGATTGAAAGAAGTAACATTCGAAATAAAGGCTGAAGAGCTCTTTTATCAAGTGAGAGCACATCAACTTCAGCAGCCAATCCTGGAAGAAATGGAGAGTAGAATGAAGAAAGAAAAGAAATTCATCGACCATAGTTGGACAATATTTCATGATATTGTTATTTATTCCATTCCTTATTTCTATGAGCTTGAACTTGTACCCCAAGAGGGTCATTCGATGTAATTGCCTTTTCTTTAATACAACTAAGACTGTTTTGGCATTATTTGATTTTGCCTCCATTCATCTTCAAAAGCAATTTTGGAACTTCTTTCTGAACAAACTCATCCTTCAAAACTGGACACAATTGTTAAAACACTAAGATCAGCACGAATTCTTCCAACTTTTGGAATAAAATTGACAATTTTGCTGATTTTCATTTAGAATCAGTGCTTCGAATTTAACAATCTTATCCTTCGAATATAGATCCAATCAATTCCAATAAGGATGCTGAGATGAATTTTCCAATTTATGGACTATGGTTACCAACTCTTGTTGATTTTTGTTTAGAATTGGTGCTTCGAATTTAACAATCTTTCCCCTCAAAGCCTGTTTTAATCATAACCAAAATATAGTCATGGTTAATACTGACTAGTTTTGCAACAGTCCATACTTACAACAATATGGAAGCTGGTCTTGGGGTATACTGTTTTAACCGAACAAACAATTCTCTGTGTATATACAAACCAACTATTGATTTAGATGTTTCGAACAACTATTTACTTCTTTAAGGGTCCTTAAGCTTTGCCTTAAGGGTATTACTTTTGTTAAGAAACCTATTACAGGTCTTTGATCTCTTCGAAGTAAACCCATCCTTGAGTATTCTTACATTTTTAAGCATGTAGTATGCTTCGAAGCCGGCTTCTGTATTTCGAAGCCGTTGTTGTTTGATTTTTTGGCGCCAAAATCTGGTTTCGAAGCCAAATATCTTACTTCGAAGCTGGCATCAACATCCGGAATGTGCTCTTCCCTCAAAAAACTATCAATATTGGACGAGACTCCTCGTACTCGTACTTTTAGTACTTAACGACTTATGGGATATATTTTCCAGACACAAAGGCTTTTAAAACCCTTTTGTTTCGCGTTCTGGAATCACTTACGCTCTCAACGTACAAACCCTCATCAGTCTTCCAACTTCTCTCTACTCCCTTCTTCACTTTCTGAAAAAACGTACTATCAATGGCTTCTTCTTCACCAAAAGTGTCAGTCATAGAGTGTGTGAGCTCATCTGTGGCCTTGAAAAGGCTCATTGGTGCAGAATGGGAGAAGTACAAGGCTGGGGAGAAAAGCGCTATCGATGGGCGTATCTTTGTTCCTCGTCGCCATGTGCAGCAAGACTACGTGCTCGGGCCCATATTCAAGGAGATCCTTACTGAGCTCCCAGCCCTATATCCTCGTCTGGAGAACCAATGTCTCCTTTATGAAGGTGGTCTCGACTGGAGGAACTGGAGAATCAATCGCCCTCACCGATGCTGGCCCACGGTGAGACCGGAGTGGCAAGAATGGTATGACCGGGTCATCCCTGCTAGGACACTGGACCTTCAAGAGCTCTGCCTTCTCGATGCTCTCCGACTATCTAGGGTAACTATTTAAGAAGACCATTTCCTAGTTCCTACTGCTTTATGTTTTTGGAACCCTATCTTTAATTTCTTTCAGATGTGGGATGATGGCCCCTACTGTTCTTGATATTTGCCATCTACTAGGAGTATCCCCTATTGGTACCCCCATTACACCAGATTTCCCTGACTTAGCAGTCCCTTTCTCTCTCCCCTCTCTTAACTCATCTTACAGTGATTTTGTTAAAGCTGAGAATAAAAGAGAGGGCCTGGTAACTGATAAGGAATTCTTTTCCTTCTTGTTATATTGGCTTTGCAAATTCCTCTTCTGCACCTCCTCCCAAAGAATCATGCCTGAATTTGCCCCTCTTGCCAAAGCCTTTGTTTTGCAGAAAAGGGTAGCCTTGGCCCCATATGTTCTAGGCCATGTATATAGAGTTTGCTCCCTCTTTTGTGAAAACCCTTAGATGCTAATCAAGGGGGGCCATTCTGGATCCTTCAGTTTTGGCTTTTCGCCTATTTTTCTGAATTACAATCCAAATGCCTTAAATTTTCTGGGTTACACTCTCTTACCCATGGCATAAGACTGGCCAATGCTTCACTCTCTCCCTTTACTTTTGTCTTTTATTTCTCTTTCTTCCATCAACTACCAGCTGCCCCTCCTATTCACCGTTTCCGTCCCTTCGAACCCAGCATTGGTCCAACTTGGTTGAATAATTTCCTAAGTGACAGGCTCTGTGCCTCGCCTGCTCACAAGGATATATGGGCTTCCTTTCTGCTTCCTAGAGAGCTATTCATCGGGACTACGAATCCCAGAGCTTATAAATGCATAGCTGAGCCTTATTGTCCTGCTCAATTTGCTAGACAATTTGGCTTCACACAAGGGGTCCCAATACCTCTCTGCAGCAACACCAATCTGAGCCTTACTAGGAGAGATTTGAAGGTTCGGAGGTCGAGGTTAGAAGAGGCAACCTTCAAATTTATAGATGACTTAGCCAATTTTGAGTATACCCCTTTCA
>JAPPVO010004265.1:0-16909 GCA_030407325.1 Camellia japonica | reverse complement strand
ATGTAGTCATGATTAGTGAATTCACCACATTGAGCAGCGAATCTGGTAATATGCTCTACTGTTGATTGATTTCCAGTTCCATAGAATAGGGTAAAATCTGGTATTCTGAATCCTCTTGGGTATTCATGTACCCTATCTACCCACTCTGGGTATGGTTTTCTGTATACAGGAGTCTGGACCCCCCGAGCCATCGGTCCACACATCTCCCTAACAATATCAGCAATTTGGTCCCTAGGGACCATATTTTTGGGCTTGCTGAACCACTACTGGAGGGACAAACACAGGGTTTGGTGGACAAACTTGTGCCTGTGGTCCTCTTGGTCCAAAAAATGGTATATTTGGGACTGGTTGCCCCTGTGGTGCAGGTTGCTGTTGGGGGTATGGGTAACCCCTTTGAGCCTGTCCTGCGAAAGGACCTGTGAAAGGTGCTGGAACAGGTATTGTGTCCCTTCCATTTGTGGGAAAACCTTCCAACCCCCCAGGTATAAATTCGAATAAGGGATTATTATACCCCCTAGTGCCAGGTATGGCTTCGAACATGGGATTTGTCACCATTCTTATGCCAGTTTCTTGTACTTGGCCAGATCCACCAACTTGTGTGGCTTCATTGTTGAGTACTGAGGCATTTTGGCCTACTACAGGCCTTGAAATGGGTTCATACCAAGACTGAGGCGATGGTCTTTCATAGTTCTGAGTACTAGTCTGACCATTAAATTGTCCATTAACTTGCATAGGCTGTTTTTGTCTAGCCAATCTTTGCTGAGGGACATTTAAAATTTCCTCTGTGTGTCTTGTATTTGTTGGTTGGTGGTTATTCATTCGATCCAAAAAGGATGTTGCCCACCTTTCCATTGTGTTCATTAATTGTTGTCCCATAGCATCTACCAAGCCATCCCACGGATTTGTTGGCTGAGTAGATGGAACTGTGGATGGTCCAATTCCTTGGTTTCGTCCAATATTATGAACATATGGCTCTTGTCCCGAAGTACTGGTCTGTTCGACCATAGGTTCGGATAATATGGGAGTTTCCACGGGATGTGTTACCACATTATCCTCTGGATTAGGTATCTCTACCTCTCCTTCTACGCCTTCTTCCAGACGTTCATTTTCTCCTTGTCATCTTCGTCTAGCCATTTTAACAGGTCCCACCGGGCGTGCCAAAAATATATGTTGGCTTTTTAGCTTTTCGAAGGGTATTTTTGTAAATGCGAGCGTGCCAGCAAGGATCAATCAGTCCTTACAGAAATTATAATTGCCAACCAATTATCAGACGATTGTGTTTTAGTTCTTTCAGCCTGAATGAAGAGGACTTTTACTGGTGGCTTGACTTAGGAGAAATTAAGAGAAATAACAGTTAATATGAAGAACAATCGAAGTATTTCATTAAAATGAACACTTACAATAGTCCAAACTCAGCCTCGAAGAGGTTTACAGCAACAGTCTACTTGAATCTACTTGAAACTACTCCTATGAATCGAAGTGCAGTGCGGATATTTAAAGTGCAGGTATTTAAAGTACAAGAAATGTAAAACTGGAAAGGAAAATATGAAGTAAAAACTGGTTTGTATGATCTGAGTCTGGGGGTCTTTTCTGAGGGCTTTCCTGCTATTTATACTTGTCAAAGATGACCTTCGAACTGCACTTCAAACCGTCGAACTACTCCTCCATGATCGCTGATCATGCTGCCTTAGAAGTAGTCCCACTACGCCATCTGTTGCAGTTGAGCTTCCCTCCTGTATTTGAATTTGAATATGAGTAACCGTTGAAGCCACGTCACTTTGTATCTCTTTACTGATCTAGTGTTACTCAGATCACGTAAGAACCAATGTTCATTGCCACGTGTTCGATCAGGATCGAGGACTTGAATTATCTTCCCATAATACCCTTATTCTGTCACGTGTCAAACTATGATTTGGCTTTTACAAAATATGTAGCCAACAGAATCCTATCAATAGATTCTTGTTTTAATGAGCATGATTAGAAAGAACTCATGGTAATCAATTTTTATGACTATAATAAACACTTATATATGTACTCATGAATTTAATGAAAATGCCACATAAAATAAAATAGTATTTGGGGTAAATTACAATTAGCACATTTACAGAGTGTCTTTTCTAGGGGAAATTTAAATTCAGTGTACATTTTAAAAAATAATTACAGATCAGTGAGAAATTTTATAAATATTAATAATCAAATTCTTAAAATTTTCTATCAACTTGTAATAATTTTGTAGAAATACCATTGGGTGGTAATTTTTCCTTTTTTTAATTATCAAATGTTACTTCGATTCCTATATATAGTACTCAATTTGGTTCATTAGAGTAAGATGGAATGGAATTGAATGATCATTTCTTAAATTCTCCTATAGAAGGATTATTCCTTTATAATAGTAAATGGTGATTCCATTTTTAATTTATTTTTTATTATTATTTTTAGTTAACCAAACATGAAAATGAATATTTTGATGAAATGATCATTACATTCCAATCCATTCTAATGAACCAAACACTACTTAACTATGCTTTATTTGTTTTATTAGAAATGAAATGAAATGAAATGTAATGACCATTCCTTAAGCTCACTTATGAAATAATTATTCTATTATATTGGTGCATGATGTTATATTTACAAAGTATTTTTTATTATTTTCATTAGTCAACTACACATGAGAATGGACATTTTGATAGAATGAACACCCTATTCTATTTTAGTGAATTAACATTACCTAACAATTAATTTTTATGCTTCTCGTTAAGCTACAATATTACTAATCTGGAGATTCTATATAAGAAGTTGACAAAAAAATTAACTACATAACAATTACGTGTAAGTAAAGAGATCGACTACATTTAGGATTTATTTGATTTTTTTTTTTTGTTTTTATAAAAAGGCATGTAAAAATATAAAGAGAATGAATTGACTTTTTATATAATTTTTTGACTAATTTAATTTGTTTCCAAATGTAACCTAAAATACCATGCCTTAATTTTTGTTTAAAAGAAATACCATACAAATAATATTAATGGGCATTTACTAATAAATTCTATATTCATGACTTATGTATCATTAGTCTCATAAATATTCTTATGAACTTATAAGTCTGAATTCACATTAAATTTTTTCAAATGAACTATACTCATATTTGGAAATGTAATAAGATAATAGTGCATATGTTGGCTTTTTGGCTTTCGAAGGTTATTATTGTAATTGCGAGCGTGCCAGTAAGGATCAATCAGTCCTTACAGAAAATTAATTGCCAACCAATTATCAGACGATTGTGTTTTAATTCTTTTAGCCTCGATCAAGAGGACTTTTACTGGTGGCTTGATTTAGGAGAATTAAGCAAAATAACAATTAAATGAAGAACAGTTGAAGTATTTCATTAAAATGAAAAACTTACAATAATCCAAACTCAGCCTCGTAGAGGTTTACAACAACAATCTACTTGAAACTACTCCTATGAATGAAGTGCAGTGCAGGAATTTAAAGTACAGGAAATGTAAGACTGGAAATGTAAAACTGGAAAGGAAAATAAGTGGGTGTTTGGGAAGTGAGTTTTTATGTAGATTTTAGTAGATGTAGGTTTTTATGAGATAAAAAATTTTTAGTGTTTGGGAAGATAGTTGAGTTTTTATGTGGTTGGATGTGATGTTTGTAAGAGAAAAAGTGAAATGATTATGGGGTTGGATATGATATTTTGTTTGGATGTGTTTTTTTTGGTTTTGCAAAACTTTTGTCTTTTAGTGGTTTTTATGAGATAAAAAATTTGGGGTGTTGCTTCCCAAACACCACCTAAGTATAATAAGACTGGTTTTTTGGATCTGAGTCTGGGGGCTTTTTATGGGGCCTTCTCTGCTATTTATACTGCTCAAGGATGACCATCGAACTGCATTTCTAACCGTCGAACTGCTCCTCCATGATCGCTGATCATGTTGCCTCAAGATTAGCTCCATTATGCCATTACCTGCAGTTAGGCTTCCTTTCTAAATTTGAATTTGAAATGTGAGTAACCGTTGAAGCCACATCACCTTGCATCTCTTTGTTGATCCACTGCTACTCAGATCTCGTAATAACCAATACTAACTGCCACGTGTACGATCAGGATCGAAGACTTGAATAGTCTTCCTATATTTTCCTTATTTTGCCACTCGTCAAATTGTAATTGGCTTGTACAAACTATGTAGCCAACATTACCCCCCGCACTAATATACCCAATACTTGGTGATATTAGTGGATCAAGGTCTTTTACCCACGTTTTAGAACGTGCATGGGCTTTGCATTCTTCTAGAAATGCAACTGTCATTCGTCATTTGCATTAACTCCTCTTCAATCTTTTGAACACCCCCACCACCTTAGTATTCGAACAGACTGATACATTTTTATGGCCGAATCAATTTCCTCCTCCATTGATCAAGCACACAAAGAGTCATCTGATGATGTTATTCCTCCTCGAAAGAACCTCCATGCATTAATTAGCCACCTTTACGCACCTTTCTATATTCAGGTCATGGATGCCTTTGCAAATTATCAACCCTTGGACTACGAACACATTGCCCTTAATCCTTTGATTCAGAAACTTACAAATATGGACATGAGAAATTCTTCTTCTGACTCACCCTTGGACTACGAATGAACTGCTCTCAATCCTTTGATTTAGAAAGTTGCAAATATGGACATGGGAAGTTCTTCTTCACAACCCTCTGCATGGGATAAGGCTGCAGCTTCTTCTTCCTCTGGGACTTCTAACTGGACACACTGGTCAAAACCTGAGGCTGTGATTTAAGGGAGCGAATCAACCATCACTTTGTTGAGTTTACTGACCCTTTAGAGTTCCTTTCCTATGCGCGAAGCTCGGTAGTCTATCCTTACGTGCCCATCGATCATCGATGCAGTTTGGAGGAAAATTTGCTTGTAGCATGGTATACATCCTCTATGCCTACAAAGATAGTGCACGCTGCCCGACGCCTAAAAGAGGCACAAGGGTACAATCCATCATTCTTAGCCCAGAAGGCAAAGATTTGTTCTTCTGACTGGCTCGATTATATTAATGTCCTTGTTCCTTCTGCCCTTGCTCCATCTCCTGAAATAGAAGCATTCACACCTTCTCCTCCGCTAAATCCTTGCTGGACAGAGAGACTGAGGCTTGCCCTCTCCGCTGATAAGGTCTTTCCACCTTACAAGCCTCCACATTTCCCTAATCCAGCTGAGCAGAAGCAAGCTCAACTTCTGCTCGCGGCTTTCTCTCACTTGCCCTTCAATATTCTTGAGGACGAAGTCCCTCTCAAGAACCTTCGATGGGCTTGTGATATTCTGACTCGGGGTCATGTCCTCAATCCCCTCGCCCAAGCAGAGCTTCACATGTTTTTGGACCAACTTCCATTGCTTCTCCACTGGCATCGGACCTCTATGGCCACCACACAATCTTTAGACCAACTCTCGTCCCTTCGAGTTCATGCCCAGTACGAAGTAGAGAACTTCATTGAAGAATTCGATGATTTCAAGAATAAAGATTCTGCATACTGGGATAACTTGGATATAGACGAATTGGAACAAGGATTGAGAGAAACATCATTCGAAATAAAGGCTGAAGAGCTCTTTTACGAAGTGAGAGCACATCAACTCATGCAGCCAATGTTAGAAGAAATAGAGGATAGAATAAAGAAAGAACAGAAATTCATTGATCATAGTTGGACTAAATTTCATGATCTTGTTATTTATTCCATTCCTTATTTTTATGAGCTTGAGTTTGTATCCAAATAGGGCCATTCGATGTAATTGCTCTTGCTTTAATCCACTAAGACCTTTTCTTTGTTTGGCATGGTTTGATCTTGTTCCCATTTGTCTTTAAAGAAAATTCAGGGCTTCGAACTGAACAATCTTATCCTTCGAATTTGGACTCAATCGTTTAAAATGAAACACTAAAAAGAACCAACAATGAACCTTTCCAATTTATGGAATATAGTTAACAATTTTTGCTGATTTTCATTTAGAATTAGTGCATCGAATTTAACAATCTTACCCCTTAAAGCTTGTTTTAATCATAACCAACATATGGTCATGGTTAGTATGATCAACCAATTTTAAATTGACCATTTTTGCTTCGAAGAATAGTCCATGCTGTTTTTAGTTCAAAAGACAATCTCTGTCTGTATGTATACAAACCAACTATTGGTTTTGATATTTCGAATACCAATTCCCATCCTTAAGGGGTCTCAAGTTTTACTTCAAAAGACATTACTTTCATTGAGAAACCTAAAACAGGTCTTTAATCCCTTCGAAGTAAACGAATACTTGAGCATTCTTACATCCATAAGTATGAAATGTACTTCGAAGCTAGCTTCTTAATTTCGAAGCCGTATATTATTTGACTTTTGGCGCTAAAATCTGGTTTTTTTTTTTATATTTCGAACACCAATTCCCATCCTTAAGAGGTCTCAAGTTTCACTTCGAAGGACATTACTTTCATTAAGAAACCTAAAACAGGCCTTTAATCCCTTTGAAGTAAACAAATACTTGAGTATTCTTACATCTTTAAGTAGGGAATTTGCTTCGAAGCCGTTGTTATTTGACTTTTGGCGCCAAATTCTGGCTTCGAAGCCAAATATTTTACTTCGAAGGTAGTATCAACATCTGGGATGTGTTTTTCCCTCCAAAAGTATCAATGTTGAAGGAAACTCTTCGTATTCATACTTTTAGTACTTAACAAATTACACGATATATCTTTCAGATACAAAGGCTTTTAAAACCCTTTTATTTCGTGCTCTGAAATCACTTGCTCGCTCAACACACAAACCCTTTATCTCTACCGATCTTCTACTTCTTTCTACTCCATTTCTCAGCTTCGTGTTCTGAGAAAGTGTTTTATCAATGGCTTCCTCTTCATTGAAAGTGCCAGTTGTAGAGCGTGCGAGCCCGTCTGTAGCCCTGAAAAGGCTTATTGACACAGAATGTGAAAAGTACAAGGCTGGGGAAAAGTGCCATCGACAGACGCATCTTTATCCCTCGTCGTCATGTGCAACAAGACTATGTGCTTGGGCCCATATTCAAGGAGATTCTTACTGAGCTTCCAGCTCTATATCCTCGTCTGGAAGACCATTGTCTCCTTTACGAAGGTGGCCTTGACTGGAGGAACTGGAGGACAAACCGCCCCCACCGATGCTGGCCCATGGTAAGACCGGAGTGGCAAGAATGGTATGATCAAGTTGTCCTAATAGGACCCTGGACCTTCAAGAACTCTGCCTTCTTGATGCCCTCCGACTGTCCAGGTTAACCATCTCAGAGGATCCTTTCTTAATTCCTGCTGCCCTGTGCTTTTGGAATTCTGCTTTTAATTTCTTTCAATTTAGATGTGGGATGATGGCCCCTACTGTTCTTGACATTTGTCACCTATTAGGATTATCCCCCATTGGAAACCCCATTGGACCAGATTATCCTGACCTAGCAGTCCCCTTTTCCCTTCCCTCTCTTAACTCATCCTATAGTGACTTCGTCAAGGCTGAGAATAAAAGAGAGGGTCCTATGACTGATAGGGAATTCTTTTCTTTCCTACTATATTGGCTTTGCAAGTTCCTTTTCTGCACTTCCTCTCAAAGAATCATGCCTGAATTTGCCCCTCTTGCCAAAGCCCTTGTTTTACAGAAGAAGGTGGCTTTAGCTCCATACGTCCTAGGTCACGTATATAGAGCCTGTTCTCTCTTCTGTGAGAAACCCTTAGATGTCAATCAAGGGGGGCCATTTTGGATTCTCCAGCTTTGGCTTTTTGCTTATTTCACTGAGTTACAATCCAAATGCCTTAAATTTTTTGAACCAAACCCTCCTACTCATGGCATGAGGCTAACCAATGCTTCACTTTATCCTTCTACCTTTGCTTTTTACTTCTCTTTCTTCCACCAGCTTCCAGCTTCTCCTTCTTCTTACAGCTTCCGTCCCTTCGAACCCATTACCATTGGCCCATCTTGGTTGAAGAACTTCCTAAGTGATAGGTTCTGTGCTTCACCTGTTCATAAAGATATATGGGCTTCTTTTGCTCCCTAGAGAATTATTCATTGGAACCATGAACCCCAGAGCTTACAAATGCATTGCTGAGCCCTATTGTCCTGCTAATTTGCTAGACAATTTGGCTTCTCACAAGGGGTCCCAATACCTCTCTACAGTAACACCAATCTAAGTCTTACCACCAGACTTGAAAGTTCGAAGGTCCAGACTAGAAGAGGCAACTTCTAAGTTTATACAGGACTTGGTCGAATTTGAGTACATCCCTTTTCTTCCTCAAGGTAACACGTTGAAGAGGTACCACAACTGGTGGGTGACCAATATAGAAGTATACCTGGCCATTTCTCCTCAAGACCTACTGATGGTGTTGGATGTGCTCAAGCCCAAAGAAGCTGGAGTTGTTACTTTTTCCACTGTCCTTACCACTTCAGTTCCTTTACCTGCTACCACACAGTCTGCTCCTGCTGCCTCAACTCCTCCTAGAGTTACTTGGGCCGCCTCAAAGAAAGGTATATACTCTTGTCTCTTCTCCTTTTGCCTTCTTTATAATGCTTTTAGCCCTATCTTTAGTTCTTCTTTTGTGAAGGTGGTGCGGGTGCCTCACAGGGAGATTCTCCTCAAAAGACCCAAGCTCTAAATCTTCTCAAAAGCAAACGGCAACAAAAGAAAAGGAGACTTTTACTTGAGCCTGAAAAGGAAGTACCTGAGGTTCAAGCAGAAGAAGAAGAAGAAGAGGTAACTCAAGAGCAAGAGTCACCCCTGAAAAGAAGGAAAAGAGTGACCGTCCCTTCTTCTGACTTGGTTCAAGATCCCACTCATGAGACAACTGCCAGAGTAGTGGAAGAGGAACTTACTTCTGAAGAATCCGAATCCCAAATTGGAGAGAAAGAAATTGAGAAGGAACAGGCAATACCAGTACAAAGAGCAAAGAGAAGGAAGATGACTGTCTCTTCTTCTGATTTGGTCGAAGACCCTATTCATGAAGCAGCTGCTAAGGCAGTAGAACAAGAGCATTTTAAGGCCATAATTGTCTTTGAGAGAGTTAAGAAGAGACGCAGCAGCAATTCTTAAGAGATGAAGCAGCTGCTACTGATGTAATCCAAAGGGAAACTGCAAGAGGCAACATATTGCTGAGCACTATTCCCTTTGAAGCTCTCCTATTACTGCTATCACTTCTGAAACAAGTAATTTCTTTCATGCTTCTACTGTTTCTCCCTTATCAAATTTTTGGTATTAAAATTTGACATTACTTTACATCTTTTCTTTTGCAGCAACAACTACTGAGCCTATTCTTCCAATAAGGACTCCCTCAGTTTCAGTTGAAGTTGATCAGATGCAAAATGTGAGGACTATTCAGATAATACTCCCACTTCCTAGGCCTACATTCAATGTACCTTCCTTGAGGCCAAGCATTCCTGCATCCCTTTCCTTTGGATTAAATCCGTATCTTCCTTACTTATCTTTGGATCTACCTCAATTCAGTTCTCTTTCGAGCCTTGCTCTTCTCCCTCCTCCTAAGGAAATTCCAACTGCTGCTCCATCTCTGATGGTAGCTGATTCCCCTACAGAGGGTGCTGGCAGCTCTCCTACCCACGGTTCATTACCTTTACCTACTTCCAGCCCTTCTTCCCTTGACCTATTGGTGGCTAGGACCATAGAGACTGCTGAAGATGCTCCACCCATTTCTCCTATCCCTATGCAGTCCTTTGTGCCTTCCACCACTGTTCTTTCTGCACCCCTCATGTCCACGGATGAGGTAGATATCTTCGAAGCAAGACTAGCCAGTCTTTTCGACATGCCCTCTACCTCTCCAATAGCTAATGATGAGGCTGAGTCATTAGTTCTGGTTGATTCCTTGTTAGAAATTCTTGAAATCTCCTATTCCTGTAGTAGTAAGCCTTCTGCACCTCTGATGGACTTAGGCAGCTGTCTGGAGTTATTGACATCTTTTTCAAGGATTCCTTTCGAGGCTTTACAAAGGTCTATAATAAGAAATGGCTTCCTTCAATGCTGTAAAGTTGCTGAGCAATCCAGCATAACTGTCTCAAGTCATCTATCTCAGGTAGCAGCTACTATTGACTTTTACATCAACATTTGTCATGCTGCCAGGGCTACAGAGGAGAAATTAGTGAGAGACCAGGGCTTTGTTTCCACAGTACATGTTGAAGTCTCAGGGCTAAAGGAACAACATTCCTCTGTCTCCCATTTTCGAACTCAACTACTGGAGAGGAAAGCTCAACTTGAGGAGGAGTTATCTGCAGTGAACCAGGCCCTAATCCGAACTGACACCAAACTGCAGATCACCAACCAAGGACTGGCTGACCGAAAGTAGGAAATGACCACAGTCATTCAGTTGTTTTCATCTTTTAATAATAGAGCATCCATTGTAAAAGAATAACTGAGGCATTGTAATAATTTTTGGGCCAATTTATGGCAGAATGTATTCAGCTCTTTATGAAAGACAAATTCTTATTTATCATTTGAGTATTTTTGTGTTCTTGTACTTGGCATTTATTTTACTCCTTGTTGTTTCCCATATAGTTGGAAAATAAGGCTTCAAGTACCTGCCATTAATCTTTTTGGATGTGCATATCCATTCAAATTTCTCAAATGGTATGCTCCAAAAGGAAGGACTCTATGGACTTGGTATGGTCCCTCCCAGTTAGGTGACATTTGCCAAACTTATGGCTTTTAATCCCTATGGGAGTATGGTTTTCCACACCAAATCACCTTCATCAAAGCCAATGTGTTTGACTTTTTTTATTATAGTTTTTGGCTGCTTTCTTCTTTTGGAAAAGAATGCTATTTAATGCCAGAATTCTAGCTTCATCTATGCTTTCTAATTCCAAGCACATACTCTGATGCTATTGCTCAGGATTTAACTGGTCTTGGCATTTTACCCTCAAGGACTTAACATTAATTTCCACAGGTAACACTGCATCATGCCCGTATACTAAGGCATAAGGAGTGACTCCTGTGCTTGACCTTGGGAAGTTCTATAAGCCCACAATACATCCAATAACAAGTTATGCCAATCCTTAGGATTGTCCTCCACAACTTTTTGTATTCCCTTTTTCAAGGACTTATTGGATGATTCAGCTTGACCATTGGCTTGTGCATAATAGGGGGTGGAATTAACAAAGCTAATTCCAAATTCTACCACAAAAGACTTTACCATTTTCCCATCAAACGCAGTCCCATTATCAACAGTTATAGTCTGTGGGATACCAAATCTGTGGATTAAATCCTTAATGAATCCAATAACCTCAGTTTGGTCTACAGCCTTGTATGGCTTAGCTTCGATCCATTTAGTAAAGTAATCAGTGGCCACTAAGATGAAACAATGATACTTCGAAGAAGGTGGGTGTATTTTCCCCATCATATCCATGGCCCATCCTCTAAATGGCCAAGGTTTTACTACTGCATCCAGGTCAGTTATGGGCACATGCCTGATCGTGCCATGCTTTTGACATGCCTGGCAACCCCTTGCATATTCTATGCAGTCTTTAAGGATAGTTGGCCAATAGTAGGAATGCCTTCGAAGCAACCACCTCATCTTCACACCAGGCTGATGAGCACCACAAATGCCTTCATGAACCTCAGCCATAGCTGTCAATGCTTTTTTTGGGCCTAAACATTCTAGCAATAAACCATCTCCCCTCCTTTTGTAGAGAGCATTACTGTACAGGAAAGAAATAAACCTTCTCGTATAATCCTGTTGATCAAGTTTGCGTTCCTCCGTTCGACGTCACTTTATCACCTGAAAATACAAACGTGAGCTAGCCGGCGGGTGTGTGCCGGAAATCTCTCTGATGCCTAAGTCAGTAAGCTTGACAAATAGACAAAAGCTCTGTGTATTCAGAAAACAAAGTTGTGTTACCTCTCCATAGGTTATTTTTGTGAGCTTTTATAGGCTTCGTGTGGCACAATCCTAGTAGGACTTTTACTCCTCCATGTAGAGTCCTCCTAGGATTCATACTTCTGAAGGATAATGCTTATCCTCCAACACCCCCCTCACTGCTTAAACCAAGTGAGATGGTCTTCCCATGGCCGAACTACCATAGGACCGAAATAACACTGCCATGCTTGGACTGGCTAGCGCAACCGACCTAACTGTTAGCTCGGCTCTTCTGCTCCCTTCTACCTCGGCTTCATACGCAAAGGCCGAGCTACCCGTAGAAGAGTTAAGCTGATCTGACCTAAATCAGGTCAACATACATCGGTTCCGAACAGCGTAACCGAGCTAACTTCTTTTTATCCCGTCTGATGGCTTCAATCGTATTCCGGACCAGGCTAGCCCAAATGACGGCGACCAAACTAAGCCTACTTACTGAATCCGGTCGGCAAGCTTCTTACTCCGGACCATAGAACGGCCCACTAATCCTAGCTCGGCCCAATTTATATATAAATTACCCTCTCAATTGCCCCTTAATTCTATCCGCGTAGCATGATAGGGATTATCTGTCTATAAACCGGGCTAAAATGTTAACCTCTCCAGCCGAGCTAAAAAAAACTTTTAGCCTATCCAGCCGAGCTAAAACTCTGAAGTGTTTCCAGCCGAGCTATCCTCATCCGGTCCAAACGTCTCTTCAATCACAGAAACTGAATCGATTGTCCTTCCAAGGACACGTGGCAAGCTCTGATTGGTCCTTCACAGCTGTCACGCCGTCCTCATACTCCGAAAAATTTGAATAGTTCCCGCCTCTAGGTTTCTTCATCAAAACAAAACCCTTTTGGTTTTTCTGAATCATTTACCAAAATACACTCTCTCCTCTCTTGTTCTTGAGCTTCTGAGATCCCCATCTTGCTGCCCTCGTGTTCTTCATTGCTACTGCTGCTCCAATCTTCAGTTCGTTTCTCTTTCTCTGGTAAGTATTACAATCCATTTTCTTGCCTTTGGAGTTCTTCGTATTTGCTTCATACAATCCATAGTATACTGTGTTTGTTTTTGCAAAACACTTTTTATGCTTAGCTTCGAGTTTTTTCTGGAAAAAACCTCATAAGAACCTCATGAACTTCATAAAATAATCTGTAGAACACTATTTGATCCATAAACATGTTCCAACCGAACTAGGATACTGTTTGTGCTATATGTAGATCTATCCAGACCATAACCGAACTAGAACTTGTGAACATATCAGTAGTTTCAGTAAGTCACCATTTTCTGATTTACTTTAGCCGAGATAAACGAACCGAATTAAGTTCGAACTTAGCGAACTGGAAGCCTTAGCCTTCAACCGAGCTGAGTCTTGGGGCCAAGCCAGCATTCTCAGTTTCAAACCGAAACTAAGAAAGCAGCCCCTAGATGCTCGACCGAGGTAACAAAACCCGTAGTTCAAACCGCAATAACCAACCCCATACGCAAGCCGAGCCACCGAACCCCCTTGCTCAATCCGAGCTACCACGTACCTTGTTGGAACCGAGATAGCTCCTGGGGTATCCCATATAGCCGAAGTAGGACTTCTTTTCTTTGCTTTGATTTTGTAGCACGGTCAACGATCTGTACTTAACACCTTTGTTTTCCACTTTGCAGACTTAGGTTGCCCAGGCACTCCTCTGCGCGCTCAACTGAACTACTGAGCACAATTTTTCGACCGAGCTAATTTATTTATAACTTACAAAATAAATGGGGAAAATAGGTTCTTAGTAGAAACACCTGGGGGTTTGGCCAAATTCCGAAAGGATTATGGCATCCCTGACGATGTACAACCTTACCTTAGCAAAAAAGGGTGTCATACCATGGGGGAATGAAGGCTTTGTGCCCTTCACCCTTCTTTCAATAATAGAAACCGACTAAGATTCCCTGTCCAACCCCTGATTTGTGAATTCCTTAGGCAAACTAGACTATGCCCAACTCAGCTTTCTACCAACTCATACCGTATAATAATGGTATAGCCGAACTAAACTGCTAAGCCGGTCTAAACCTCGGTCTAGCCGAACTGTTCCACCAATATTCTTTAGGATCAAAAGAAGATGGGTGGGTTTACTACTTGAGAATACGCCGCCGGCGTGAAAAAATAATCAAGGATACACCGGATAAAGACTTGAATGATGACGATTTTTTCTGGGTGTTTGGGAACTTTGAAGATCATCAAGCCCAGATTCTTAGCCGACATATAAACTGGAACAAAGGGATACCTGGTATAATTACCTCGGTTTCCTTGCATTCTTCTCTTTTTTACTTCGGTTTCTAATTTTAAGCCGAACTAACAGCTGTCTTTTTCATGCAGATCCAGCCCATATTTATTCACTGTACAGCTACCCGAACCTGAACACTCTCCGCGCCGCACTACGATTCCCAGAGAGAAGTTGGGCCAAACTTCTAAACTTCGAACCAACATACCGATACAGCGGTCGTCGGAAAGCCAGAGTGACCGATTTTCTTCTTGAAGACGCCTCGGAACCGGACCCAGCCTTGCCGCAAATCAACCTCGTCCCTCTGACAGTCGAACAGGAAATGGCAAAACGAAACAGAGTAAGGGCCCTACTGACCGAAACCAGTCAGGCCGAAATACCACCACCGAACCAGACCCAGGAAACCATTGTGGCATCCCTTCGCAACAGCCTTCGTCATCCCGCCGAACCAAGCGTGCCCGGACTACTGAGATCGAGCAGCGTTTGGTTGATGAGGACGAAAACCGTTCTTCCACCCAGCCCTCAACCAAGCCCCCAGCCGGAGCAGTCTGACCGAACTGGCTCTTCCAAATGGGCTCCAAACCTTTCCTTTCAAAACCGAGATATTCAAGATACAGACTCGGTGTCGTAGAAAAGGATCACTTGATGGCATTCAATCTTGCCAAGAGTGTTTGCCTCCCCAAAGATATGGAACACCACCAAAAGCAACTAAACACCGAGCTGAAGGCCATCCGGTCTTCAACAAAATCCATGATTCTGGTAGGTAGTACTATCCTTTTTTGATCTTTTTATTTTTTCCAACTTTCAGTTTGGCTAAAAAAGTTACTACTCTTTTGCAGGCCATTCAAAAAAACAACATTGCCCATAAGCGAGTGCTTGAACTTCGCAAGACAACAAGGCAGGCAATAGCCGAAATGGCCGAAAAATCGGCCGAACTAGAGGAAGTAAGGAAGCAACTTGCCGAGCTAAAATCCGAGAACGGTCGTCTAACCGAACTCGTTAGCTCGGCTGAAGCCGAGAAACAAAAGGTCGCCGCTTTGGTGAAGGACAAATACCTGCGCGAGTTGGCCAAAACTTGAAGGCAAGAAAAAACGAGAGATCATCGAGCTTAAAAAGAAGGCAGCTGACGCAAACACTGCAGGCTTCAAGAGGGGGAGGCCGTCTACATGCAACAATGTGAGGCAGCCAAGGATTTATTCTTCAAGTGTGGCTGGAGAAGTGCGGTGGAGCAGCTCGGTGGCGGACGCGAAACCAAGTATACAATGCTCCGCAGTATTTCATTCCGGCTTCACTGGCGGAATATGCTGCCGATCTTCAGAAGCAATTTCTTGAAGAGGGCGGTGATGAGGATTCCTCTTCAGAAGACGACTCCCAGACCGGTCGTCAATCTACTCATCCAATTCAAGTGATCTCCAATCCCCCAGCACCTGAGGAAACTATCGCGTGTCTCCAGCTGAGCCGAACCCAGAAGGGCTCGATCCAACCGAGCCCAACCGTGTTCTGGCTACGACCGAACTTCCAGCTGAGACCGGCCTCAGAGTTGAGCTGGATGCTGATCTGGACGATCTTTTTAACTGATTTTGTACCTTCTTTCTGTGTTTTGGACAATGTAACCGGGCTACGGCCCCTTCTGTGTACCTGCTTTTTATTTTAATGAAAAAATCTTCTTTTGTACTCAACTTTTATTCCGGTTTTGATTTCTATGCTTGCACTTGTAATGAATTTTTCAATGAACTCATTTGCTCAACCGTGATCTCGGTTTGAATACTTGCTTTCTAACTGCTATTTGAAATATTTATGGGCCGAGAACCGTACTCCGATTTTAGCTAGGCAATCTGACTAGGCTTACTAGCCAACTACTCGTTTAGCCGATATTATTTCGGTTTAAGAGTACTAAGAGTGGTTTAATCCAGCCAACTCTTCAGCCATACCTTACTTCGGCTGAAGAGTAAAAGAGTTGGTTTAATCCAGCCAACCACTCTTCAGCCATACCTTACTTCGGCTGAAGAGTAAAAGAGTTGGTTTAATCCAGCCAACCACTCTTCAGCCATACTTACTTCGGCTGAAGAGTATAAAGAGTTGGTTTAATCCAGCCAACCACTCTTCAGCCATCCTTACTTCGGCTGAAGAGTAAAAGAGTTGGTTTAATCCAGCCAACCACTCTTCAGCCATACCTTACTTCGGCTGAAGAGTACAAGAGTTGGTTTAATCCAGCCAACCTCTAAGTTGGTTTTTCCAGCCAACTTAGAATAAAGTGTTTGGTTATTCCGACCAAACGTCCTGCAGCCTGGATCCTTATCCTGGGCTTAGGAGGGGTGTTGGTTTAATCCAGCCAACCTCTAAGTTGGTTTTTCCAGCCAACTTAGAATAAAGTGTTTGGTTATTCCGACCAAACGTCCTGCAGCCTGGATCCTTATCCTGGGCTTAGGAGGGGTGTTGGTTTAATCCAGCCAACCTCTAAGTTGGTTTTTCCAGCCAACTAGAATAAGTTTCTTCTGCCCCTAACTCACTAATTTACTAAAACAAACTTTTACAGAAAAATGCTTATACTGAAAAGAAAACTACTTGTTTTATTGAGAAAGGGAAAAATTACACATATTTAAAAAGAAAAAAGCTAAAAATAAAATAACTTGAGATTGGCAGTATTCCATGGCCTGGGAATTGTCTTGCCGTCCTCATCTTCTAAGTGGTATGCCCCTTTGCCTGCTAATCCAACCACTTTGTAAGGTCCTTCCCAATTAGGCCCTAACTTGCCATCTCCTGGTACCAAGTGTTTCCC